>MJUU01025848.1:0-52249 GCA_002080025.1 Modiolus philippinarum | reverse complement strand
CAAAAAAATAATATCTAATATTAAAAGACTTAGACTTTGGATTTGGATTGATAAAAAGATAGAAAAATACACCACAGATAGATGATTCAAGCCAAAATGTTTAATTTTAAGTCTAGCCAAAGGTACATTATTTTTAAAAGGCTTTATAATAATTTGATATTATACAAGAGATTTCATTTGTCAAAAGGCGTCACATGATTGAACTGTAAATTGCTGAACGACTTGTTATTTCAAAAAATAAAACCTGAAATGTAAATATAAGTAAAAGTACAGCTGAAGTATTGTTACTAAAAATAGAAAGTTAATTCCCAAGTTCAATAGAATTTAATTTAGATTAGTCAAAATGTCACACCATTGATCAATGAGAGTAGAGATTTTAAATGCAAATTAGATTGTTTGTATTTTCTTAAGTTGTAGTTGTTGACAGTTGAAATACATGTAGCAGATTGTTGCACATTTTTTTGTCATTGTAACTGAAGAATTATTCCCTTCATAATATTTTCACTAATGATACCACTGTTTAAGGCTTTTAGAAATAACTAACTGGGAAATTTGAAAACTTCACTGCAAAAGAGTTTGAATAGAGATTAGCTGTTTATTTCATTGAAATAATACGCAAATGTTACTGTTTTGATGATTACAATTACCATAAAACAATCAATACTTTACTGGTGTATATTTCTTAAACTACTAAGAGTCGGATACCGGGTAGGTTTGATTTTCGGGCCGGAGCAGTAATTTGACGAATTTTCCTTTGTAACGTCATAATTGAATGACAGATGAGAAACGTCATATTTAAATTAGTTTGCTGCAAATTTACTATCCTTTCCCGTAAATAATGTTTAATCCGAAAACTTTTTACAATATCTCCGTTAAAATGATATATACATTATTTCTCGTAACCAATAAATAACATCATAAACTATTTGTTCCCAAAAATACATCAAATTCTCATGGAAAAAAATGTTCAGTAGTTAAAAAATTGCCTTTCCATATTTTCCCCTTACAGTCTTTGTACATTTAGGGGCAAAATGGCAAAAATGAGCATTCTTTGATCTTAATTCTAGAAAAAGACAAGCATGGTGACCCATACTTTTCATTACAGATTTCGGGTAAGTAGGATTAGTTATTCAATTGAGCCGACTTACAACAAAATCTCATGAATATGAATATTACTGTCTATTTACCTTAAAATAAGGCGAAATGTGATAAATTACCATCTTGATCAAATAGAAGAAACATTACATATGGTAAAGTCAATACTGAAAAAGACCGCATAAAGAAAACAAAATTGAAAATCACAAAGAGGGAAAAAGTTCAGGTCCTACAACAAAATCTCTTGGCAGTAAGAAAAAGATCGGATAAACATACATTCCTATGGTGCAAGAGCACCAGAATATCAAACATTAAAGCTTTCCCAATTCTTTAGAACAAAATGACAGCTTACAACAAATCAGTTTGAAAGAATTTGATGTCAAACAACGAAATACCGAAGTCACTGTTAAGCTAGATTCTGCATATGCGCATTTCGACAACTTATGTCTCTTCAGTGCAGATCAAATCAAAACATTTGGAAGTCAATACACCGTAATATGTTTAAATGCTGACAGAGCATAAATAACCACTAGGATCTAAATAAAAAAAGCCAAAATTCAGCTAAGGACAGAGTTATGCACGTGGGAGAAAATCCTTAGTTTTAAACAAAATTTTATGAAATTAAGTTATTGCAAGTTTCAAAATAAATCGGTTTCGGGACAGCACCGAAGTACCGACTCCCGGGTAAGCGAGTACCCCCGGGTACTGACAGTCCGCCAACAGAGGCATCGGCCCAGTGGTAATAAATAAAATACCGAATCATTGTTAATTTGGATTCTGCATATGCAAAATATCCGACTTATCAGTACCATGTACATGTAGTATATAGGGACCATATCTACATATTTCAAACGTAGGTCACTCGTTATAAATACATTGTGTACTGATCGATCGTTAAAAGATCTATAATTTCCTCAATAAATATCAGATGATTTTTGACGATAATAACAAGGGAATGTATAGTTTACGGAGGAAAAAGGTTTTACATTCGTTATATTTCCTACGTGTCTGAGAAATTCTATGTCTTCTACCTTCATTTTGCTGCGTTCTATTGGAATAAACGGGATTTCTGACATTCGTGAAATATCTGTGATCTCAATTATGGTCTCGTATAAGTATCTACATGTCTTACACAGTAGGTACAAGACAAGCTACAAGAATTTTTTCCCGCAATGTTTTAACAATACAATTTAGTTGTATTAAATAGAATAATGGCTATCTAAGAAATAAAATACATATCCTTGTCATCTTAAGATGCATGCACCATATATTATTATCATGTTAGAAAAAGGAAGTATTGTTAACAACAATCGTTCGGTTGTGATATGCCCGATTTTTTGTATGAGATATTCAAAAACTAGATTGCGTTTCTAGCAAACAAAACCTTCAGGTAAGAATTACAGCGTCCCAGACATAGCAAACTCCCGAGTACAAATGTACATGTTATCTTTAATACCCTTCTACATGTACATGTACATGTACATCTGATTTTGTTCTGTCTGGTACCCTCCCTAATCTTGGTTTGGAATAACAAAATACCGAGTTTACTGTGCATTTAGGTTCTTCATATGCGCATTTCGACAATTTATGTCTCATCAGTGCAGGTGAAATCAAATATTTGGAAATCAAGGAACCGAAATATGTGTAAAAACTGATAGAAAACAAATTACCAATAGGATCTAAATAGGAAAACCGAAATCAGCTAATTAGGACAGAGCTATGCAAGAGGGAGATACTCCTTAGGTTTTAACAAAATTTTCTTTAATTTAAATATTGCAAATTTTCAAATAAAATCGGTTTTCGAGCAAGTACCGAAGTACTGTATACTGGGTTGGTGAATGACCTCGGGGACTAACAGTCCACTAGCAGTGGCATAGGCCCTGTGGTTACAAATAACAAAATACCGAGGTTACTGTGAATTTAGGTTCTGTATATGCGCATTTCGACAATTTTTGTCTCATCAGTGCAGATGGAATGATATCATAATCATCTCAGTTCTTTTGGATGACTGGCTTTAACGAATTATTGTTAGGTAAAGGGATAAATTTCTCTTATATATTTCAAAAAAGGAAGGATTGCTCTTTTTTCCACAGCTTGTATCGGCACAGTTGATTATTATGAATAAGATACAATTTTGGTCGTGACCAGAATAAAGGGTATACTAAAATGTCAATTTTGTTGCAAAATACAAGATTCTTTAAGAATAGATGTATATATGATGGTATGATGAAGGAAAAGATATTGAGTAAATGCATATGTGACAAAATAACAATTAAAATTAAAATTATTGCATTTGGAGTTGACATATGTGTTTATGGTCTCATCTTCATTTACTCCATATCCTTTCGTAAAATATCTACACTATATATAGCGTGTAAATTTGCCGTGTACTTGTACTTTATATGGTATCCATGCAATCTCATTCGTTGAAACCTAGTCACCAGAATACCTAGTTGAATAGGTGACCTTATTTAATATTATCTTTAGGTACAAATCATCACGGTTCCTTATGAAATACATGTACATAATGCCTCCTTACTATAAGAACACTAACCATCACATAAACTCATTACACATTATTTTGGTAAAGTGACCTTATAACATAGCATCCCTATTTAGGAAACCTAAGAGTAAAGCATCCTTGGTAAGACAGTCCCACTAGTAGGGGGTCAAACCTAAATGGTTGGAGAAGTCCTAATTTGAATTGAGCAAAATCGTTTTGTATCAATTTGGGTTATCAAGAGCATTTTAGTTGATAAAAATCTTCCCTTTCGATTGAATCTTTTTCATCCAATACTTATTCAAAATATTAAACTAGGTTTCAGAAGTTATTGAAGAAAACCCGTTTCGAAAATATCGCAGAAGTTCAAAATGTGGGTCATTGATGTTTTCCTTCAATAGCTTTTGAAATATTATATATTTTGAATAAATATTGACTGAACAGGGGGGATTTATTTAGTCATTGCCGAGAGGAATCATTTTATCAATTTAAACGTTCCTAGTAACTTAAACTCATACACAAACGATGTTGCTCTAACCAAATTCGGACTTCTCAAACCAATTAGGTTGGAACCCCTGTTCCTCGTCACTCCTTAAGTTTTAAATATAACGTTGGTGTATATACATGTATAGGCATGTGGTTGTTTAATTTGCAAAGCAAAATTAATATTGATCCAGCTCAAAAATAAACTTTTGTTACATTTTATTTTGTAAAATCATCTGGTTTCAAGATTGAAACAGAATCGACAGGAAATGATACTCTAGAATCGTTGAACAATAGAATGACCAGTATAGTTTGATAGTTTGTTTTTCATTGTTTCCAGGAAGCGAAAAAATAAAATAAATATGTAAAATTTCACATAACAAGAACAAGGAAGAAATGGGTGATTATTATAATTTGTTATTATAAATAAGTATTATAATTCATAAATTGAGTCAAAATATCCCAGAGCTTCCACTCTGTAATCTACGTATAAAATGCAATAATGAACCAAATAAATCTTGGTTAGATTTCAAATACAACATTTATTCTTTTAAGTAAAAAGATATATATAGCAAAAGGCTTCCTCACAGAGTGACAGTCAGAGATCGTTTACAATTTTTTTTCAGCACTGCATTACATTTGAATATAAAAAACGTAACTATACAATTCACATATTCTGCTGAAGTTAGGCTTTTGGGTTTTGCAAGTATGCGTATCTTTAGATGGTTAAATGTCATACAATTTGAACTTAATTGTAACTGAACTCGTATACATTGCCTTTAGAATATGACCTGCGTTAAACAATGCTTAACATGGGTTATATTTTTTCTAAATTGCAAGATAAAGGGCTTTAATATGTCCAATGCATTCTTTGTGCTTAGATGTTTAAGTGCTGCATGCCAGTGGCTTGTGACCTTGACCTTAAAATATGACCTTCTTTTGAGGAATTTTAGGAATTAGTATATATTCTGGATGCTAAATGAAAATACTTTCATATCTAATATGTGTATTTCATGTTAAATTGATAGGGTAATATTTAACTGAATGACCTTGACGTTAACATATGAACTATTTTTATACGTTAAATCAATAGGTATATCTTTTGGATGGTAGGTAATTGGGCTTTCATGTTATACATACATGTATATCTCTTTTGATTAAACATTTCTAAAAATACAAGAATGCATAAATACGCATTAATTTCTCTGAAGCATAATTATATGTAATTTATTTTCTGCTAAACGTTTCCTCTTTCCTGTCGCAAGAGAGCTAGGCGTTACCAAAACATATATTGTCAATGATGGAATGATGAACCTAATAAAAGCCTCATCTCAAAAGTAACATTTAAATTCTGTTTTTGTTTTATTGAAAACAAATGCAATTTCGACCATGACAGCACTTTGCGTTCCATATGGTTTGTGAAAAGATGCACCATTCTGTCTGTATTACAGTATATATGTCCATGATTTCATGGTTTGCATCTTAGGCTGACTGTTTTACGTTCAAATGTCTTAACGTTGTCCGGTACAGCTTTGGCATCGTTAGCTGATGTATTGAAATATTCCTAACTTTTTTAAGTATACGGAAAAATTGTCTATTGAAACTTTGTCCGAGATGTCCTCAATCAGATTAGCTTAAACGAATTTTATTCTCTTGTTTCTTGTAAAATGTCATGTCCATTTTTATACTGCATAGTTATAGTCTTTTTGCTGATAAATCGACCTGCGTGTTCCATATACAGTTCCTGTTGTTTATAACTCACACCAGAATGAAATATTCACGATTTCTCTTCGAATTCATCCAGAACAAGATTGCTACGCGTAGCTATGTGTCCCCCGCCGCTGCAGTAAGGTGGAAGTGCAATGCCTTACAAGGTACTATTGTATAAAATGCAATGTTCTTTAAGAATGACAATAGCTGTATGTAAAAAAAAATCCTGTCACTATCCACAGTTGTTTATTAAGTGCATATTGTATGGTGGAAATAATTTTGTATAACACATAGAAGCATATGAATATGTAGTAAAGTAAGACATTAAAATGGCAGGAAAAGTAATTTGAGGAATCATCTTTTCAATGGAAAGCAAAAACAGTTTATCAACAGTGAAAACTTTAGGGTAGCAGTTCATTTTAATATTATACATAATATTTTAATATTATAAATATTATTTATTAAGAACACTTACTTGTTTGTCATTTAAAAGAAAGTGTAGTACAAAAATGGGCTGTATATGGTACAGGTAGGAGGTTTGGTTGGCAGTTCACTAAGTCTTTTGAAGTAAATATTATGTCTAAAGTGCTGCCAAGTTGATGTGTAGTCTTTGCTCAAGTCTTTTTATCAAAGGATCACTAGGTTGTATTTTGAAGTCTCCTCCGAGTATAACAGGACATGAACTAGAAACTTTCGCCATTTCATCTTCCAGGAGGTTGATGAAGGTTTGACTGTTCATCTGTGGAGGTTTATAAACAACAACAATAGTGAATGGTGTTCTGTCTGTTATAGAGATTTTGATAGCTAATAACTGTAGTGGTAGTTTGATCTATGTATCTCAGATGGTACGCCTTTGTAGTAAATTGCTAGTCCTTGTGTAGAATGATGGAAAACTGTTGAGAAATTTGCGATTTCATGGTCTGGTGGAGTTGAATTTAGGTGAGTTTCACTAATACCAATGGCTGATAATGTTTGTAAACAATGGTGGGACTGTAAATCTTTAAGGTGGGCACTGAATGAGCGGACATTCAGAAAAGTCAGGTGGTGATCATGCTCTTCAGAAGAAGAATATAATGGATATTTCCATTCAAACAATCCGTAGTTGCATCTCCTCTAGGGCAGATTGGTTTACTTTGATTTTTTCTTGTGAAAAATTGCAAAGTTTCAGTGCAGTATGTGACTTGGCCCTGCTTAAGATTGTATATATCTGTCCTGGCATTACAGTTGTCATGTTTGGAGGTAATTGCAAATCAGCAACACAAGTTTGATATGTGCTTCCTTGGGATTTATGTGCAGTTAAAGCATAAGCTAAAACAAGCGGAAACATTGTCCTTTCAACAGGAACTTTGCACTGTGTAGCAATAAAGAAACTAACAGTTATTGCTTGAATCGGTACACAATGTCTCAAGTGCTGGAGGCTACTTTTCTTAGATTCTGAGCCTGTGTTTTTTTCACTAAATTTCAAGTATATTATTCCTTTTAAGGGTTGTGTTCGACATGGTCTGTTATATCAATATTTTTTGTAATCATAACAATTGCTCCTTTTGCTAGAGTTAGGGAAGCAGGTAATCCTCCTGTGTCATAAATGTTCTCACTTGCTATTGTCACTGGAACTGTATTTATCACGTGCTGAGTCTTTTGCCGAAATTGTTACTTTGTTTTCCAAAAACTTGGTCATTAAATTTAGAAACCTGCTTATTTGTCAAGAAAATGTGAACAGTGTTTGATGGGAAGTCTGTGGCATCAGTGTTTTGAAGTTTGTTTAAAATTTGAATGTCATCCTGTGTTGTGTCACCAGTTCTGACTCTAGACAAAATCTCAGCAAAGAGAGGATCACCCTTTTGCCTGACAATGTCTGTTAATTCATACAGGGAAAAGAGTCTAGTCCACAGGGATCCTGCTAAAGCCCCAAGTAATCTGGAAACCTGTGTAAACGAAGCCTCACTACTTGTACCTATAGTTCTAAAAATCTATACAAATAAATCCTGTCAAATTTGAACACTTCTCTAAACAGAACCAAAAAATATGGTACTGAGGGTGTTCAATTTAGACGAATTTCACTTTATTCTCATATGTTAGAGTGTACGATACATGTTTTTGCATACTAAAAAGTTTCTGAATACTATTATAAGAGGATCCAAGGAGCCTGAATTGCTAACACGACATTTAAGCCCTGTAGATTTTTTTTTTTGCAATCGAAAGTTTATAGCTATTATAATTTTTTTAAATAACAGTCAAAAACAGGGAAAATTGTGAGGAAAACTAATCGTCATTTAAGGATAATAACTCCTACAGGACCTCATTGGATGATTTTAGTCATTAATTTTTTTTGTAGATCTATTGTTGATAAACATTTTTTGCAATTTAAAGTTTCTGTCTTTCTAAAATAGTCTTTGAAAAAATTGACAAAAGCTGTAAAACTTGTAAACTAAAGTGGTCAAAGGTAGGTCTCATCATTCTGAACATTCTTGTTCTTGTAAGATTTTCTCTATCTGTAACAGTTTTCAAAATATAGGTCAGAGTTTGCATTCCACCCCTATGTTCTTTCTTTAGCAAGTAGAAACCCTAGATATGAATGTGAGAAAGTGGGTTAGAATTGTCCTAGTAGTATCAGAGGAGAAGATTTTTGTAAAAGTTAATGGACGACAGATAGAGAAAGGACGCCAAGTAATGAGAATTGGTCACATGGCCTTTGACCAGGTGAGCTAATTAAACACACATATATATATATATATGTAATACCTCAGACACTTTAACAGTATTGGGTTATAATTATTGACATAGACATCTTCAGGTTCTCTCTTCATGACTAAATGTGTTTTTCTGTGGGCAACTTCTAATGCATTTTGGTAATGATCAGCTGGAATGTTAGCTTTTTGTAAAAGTTCATCATAAGTATATGGATTTTGTAGATCCATCTCTTGAAGGGCACCAAAAACTGCAGATAATATGGCAGCAGACAACTCCTTATTCATTTCACTACCTTCTTCTGGAACTCGAGCAACAACTGAAAGAGAATATTTATTAAGTCATACATTTCACAGTTGCAGTTTAGCTGATCAGTTGTATGTTCTTATAACATTTTGTGAATTAATAAAATTTGTTGGTAAGATGCAATTTACTTCTTTCATGCGGTGTAAATTTGCTAAATTTGTGAATACTGAACTTAACTGTCTAGCAGAAAGAGTGTTTATTCTTTCAAATGTTGTATTTTGGATTTGGATTAAAAAAAAATCCCAGTGAGGAACTCAGTAATTTGTGATAAAATAAAGTTAGAATGGAATAAAAAAGATAACAGGAAACACCTACAATGGCCGAAAAACATAGCCACATGCCAGAAAGTAAATAGGAATTGCACAAGAAAAAACCCACAATAAAAATACAAAAGACAAACATAAACAACGATAGGAACTCGGGACAGCCGGACTTGGTACCGGCACTAGCAAAAGCCAGCGGTAGGGTTAAACCGGTTTATGGGTACCCCTTTCTCTGTCCCGTTTCCCTATAGTAGAATAAACATACGAATAAAACCCATACAGGTAGACTACTAACTCCATGACCGCAATCTAGAAAGGAAAAATGGTGGAACAAAACGTAATTTTGAAAGATGGGTCAAAGAGTGCTCGCCGCTAAACTGCCGAGAAGTTCATCTGCCAGATTTCTTTTTAAATGATTTTAGATGTACTTTTAAAGCATTTCTGGTTTCTCTTCTCCCCTAGGGCCTGAGTATTTCAATACACCCCTAGCTTTCAAATATTTGATCTATACAGAATTGGTTTCAGATTATTTTGGGTGTACTTTTTAGTTTTTTTTAGTGTCTTTTAAATACCGTGTGTGCATTTCAATTTTTCCCAGTTTTCAAATTTTCCATTAATGGCTTTTAGCGTATGTGATGTAAAACTTGTTTTGACAAGCTGACAAACCATTTAAATCTAAAAGTTTTACTTTCATTTATTCTTCATTAATTTTGTCTACTGATGTTCCATTGTTTTCGAACCTAGTATGTTTGAGGACGGTTATTCCCGAAAAGTACTTCACGTGCAAATGAATCTAATTTGTGGAAAACAGTATATGTTTGACCAGTTTAAGATGTGCATTGCCGTCTTTTTGGCACAAATTTCATATTCTGTCTTTTTAATATTTCTCTTAAACTATCTTCCCATGTATTTCTGTTGTCTTTGTATGCACTTGCACTTGAGAAGTGAGTGTTATTGTTTATAAGATTCAGACAAGAATGCAAACCTTAGATTTCAAACGCATGAGTTTCTCATTTTTCTTGCCTTTGTACATTAGAACTGTTTTTCTGTGATGAAATCTGATGCAATCAGATGTGTGAAAAAATTAGTGTATCAGATATTTTAGTGGTAAAATGTAACACATACCTGTTTTTCTACTGGGAGATTTCGGATAATAAAATCTGCAAGGAACTCCTTTTCTTTGTGTGCAAGTTCTGGTGTGATGGTGTGTCTGACGTGATATTACAAGTTGATAAAGATCATTATCAGTCTCACTGTCAGGTAATTGGCAACTGATGTGTTTATCAGCAAATACAGCAAAAGATTCATCAGAATCAATGTCTAATTTTGGAGCATTTATAACATGAACAGCTGCATGGAAATGTGCTGTTCCTCTACCCTGCATTTCCTTTCTTAAGTCATAGTTGAGCACTTCTCCAATTGGATGCGATCCACTAAGAATTATTTTCCCTATAACTGCTCAAAAATGTAATCCATGTGTCGTGCAACTGTTACTGGATTTCTTTGCAGCCATTGCCTTTTGGTCTGCCAATTCATTTTGTTGATGTCTTCAACTGTAAAAATTCACCATATTGTGTACCAATAACCTGAATAACCTCAGGGCAATGGAACTCTGCGGCAGAGCCGCCACTTATGAAGAACGTGTAAGGTCCAAACTGTCTGAGTTTAGCTAACATGTCTAAGTGCATTTGTTGATAAAATTGTGGAGTTCCTCGTATATTTTTGAATGTTGCAAATAATTGATTCTCATGGAATAGTCTAGCTATTCTATTTGGATCTCTCAATTGTCCTACTGTCAAATCATCATTGAAACATTTCCTTGTTGTAATACTGATGCTTTGTTTGATGGCATCTGTCTCCAACCAGTGTAAACATGCAAATGTATATTCAGGACTTTCAGCAAATCTGGAATCCTTACATAGAAGACGTGCATCTACATACTGTTTAGGAGATATCTTAACAAGGCGTGTTGTATCTGAGTCAAAGACACATTTCCCAGTTGGAAACAAGGTTGGAAAACACATTGCTTCCCAATTATGTTCTCTCGTAATTGACACTGGTATCTGACCTTCTGCTGGAGCCATATTCAAGATTTCATTTGTATGGACATCTGGGTCATGAATTGGCTGGAGACATGTATTTGCATTGATAAGTCTACTGTTTTCAAGATCTTCCACAACTTCTTTTGGATTATCTAAATCAACTTCATTCTCACTATCGATCATTTCATCCTTTTGACTGCCACTTTCATGTAATTTTGTATTTTCTAAGTTTTCTTCACATTCTGTTTGTTCTGTTGCAAGTTTCCAGAAGGCAGGTGATTCTTCTGCACTTTTTTGTTCCCAATTTTGGCTTACAGTAATGTTATGATATAAGAAGTTGTGTTTTTTTTTCACCACTTCAATGCAGTATTCACAAAATATGGTCTGACATATTGTTTTTGAACAAAATGTTTGTCTGACAATCTTCGTTTTAGTGGCAGTGATATGATTTTCTGATGTAGGCCTAGGTAAGCTTGTTGCTACTTTACTTAGGTCTTCGGGCACAAGAACGACTTTTGAAGCCATGCTGTGCTCCTCTTGGCATTGAATGAATTTTCATAAAAGGAAGAATTTTACAAATCAGTTGTATTTCCATAGGACAAAGTTGTTTCAAAACCCCAGGAATTTTAGTAAGGGACATATTATTGGCTATAGCTTGACATGGAAGTTTTCCCTTCTTAAGGTACTTGTTGCAGGTATTGCAAATCCATTTTTCTTCACTTGTTTCATGCTTATTAAATATCAAGTCAAAAGTTGTTTCGTTAAGTTTTGTGTATTTGCATTTCTGAAGATGTATGACACTTCTACGGTAAAGGAATCTCCAACAGCAGCTACAATTAAATACGGGTCCTTCCCAAATGACCTTTTGAAAATTCTCAACTGCTTCATTAATTGATGGAGGTAATTGAGCAGACGTTGCAGCTTTTTTGCGGGAAGAATCATTCAGTCTATCAGTCTTTTTTTTCAGTTCTGATCTATTTGCACGATTGTTTGTCATCTTTGCAGCATTTTGTCGTTTATCACAAAGTTGTTTTGCTGGTGTTCTACTTGCACGGTCATCCTGTTTTCTTTTAGCATCCCTTGCTATGTCTATATTGATTGTTTCCATTGATCTATTTGCACGATTGTTTGTCATCCTTGCAGCATTATGTTGTTTATCACGACGTTTTTTTTTTGCTGGTGTTCTACTTGCACGGTCATCCTGTTTTCTTTTAGCATCCCTTGCTTTGTCCATTGTTATTGTTTCCAGTGATTTATTTGCACGATAGTTTTTCATCATTGCAGCATTTTTTTGTTTATCACAAATGTTTTTAATGGTGTCCTACTTGCACGCTCATCCTGTTTTCTTTTAGCATCCCTTATTTTGTCTGTGGTGATGGTTTCTAGTGATTTATTTGCACGATATTTTTTCATCATTGCAGCATTATTCTGTTTATCACAAAGTTTTTTAGTTGGCAGTTGAATTTCACGACTTTTACGTTTTCTTTCAGCATTTGTCATTGTTGATCTTCCTGAAGGATTCCTCACTTTTCCGTTAGGTTGTGAATTGCTTTCACATTGTTTCAATACTGTCTTTACTTTTGTTTTATACTTATTTTTTTTTGGTCTCTGAAATAATTGTCAAGAAGCATGTTAGTTCTATTTTGTAATGATGAAGATTTACTTGAATTCTTTTTTGTGATTGATGTTGCATTGCTTGAAGTTGATGTTGATGGCACATGATCTTCATGATTGTTTCCGATTAATCTACTGCTAGCAGGCAATGAAGGATTGTGGCTATCAACAAAATGGAGTGAATTTATAACTGGGAAAGGCATCACTGCTCCATTGGATATACACTGTTTTAAATGATCTCTAGCAGAATGAATGTTATACTGAATTTTAGCAGGATCGTCTCCATGAAGGCATGAAAGAGCACATGCAATTGCCATTATACCACAAATAGGTTCAGTACTTTGTTGTGTTACATTAAGATATGAAATGTTGCGGATGTGTTGTACGCCATACATCAGCTTCAGTTGAGTTATTGTCTCAAGGTAGTGAGTCATAGATGTATATTTTATCAGCTATGCTGTCATAATATGATGTAACCCAATGTTGCGATGGTTCAGATACTGGATGAATGTTCAACGAATTTTTGTCAGTCGGAATAAGGTATTGTGACATTCTCCCTGTATTCTTATATTCTGTTTCCATCAAATGAATTTGAGCTGAAGTGAAGAATTGTATATATGGTGCAATATTTTGATTAATATGTGCCTTTATCAAGTTGATACCTGCTTCTATAATATCATCTGGTATTTCAGTGTTCCTATTCCCAATTTGTGCAATCAAGGCCTCAGGCCTGTAAGGTACTGTATGGGAATTCTGAAATGAAATAAATCGTAGATGAAGTAAGTATGATCTAGATGTTGTTCTTCTACATGTGAAATATGTTGAGAAAAAAGACATGTAGCCAGACAAGAAGGCAACACCCGTCAAAAACCAATAGCACATTGTTTTGAAGAGATGTACATACAGTCTAAATATAAAATGCTTATATCCTACTTCAAACAATTTAAAGAATGGAGAAAAATGTTTGCACTAGATGGGTCACTAAGCATCTGTTGAAATTTTAGTGGTCCTGATCTATGCGTGTACCTTTAGAATTGAATGGTTCTTTTAACTTGGTGTGTGCTTTAAGGTTCTGATAAATCAAAGTGACACAAGCATATAATGAGCTCAATAATTATTTTGTAATATATACATACTGAAACACCAGTTATGGTGCTTGGTAATACATGTGGATCATTTTCTGAGGTGCCAAGTTTCTTTTTGTCATCTGTACATTGATTTCTGATTGAGTCATCAACTTTCATTCTGCCTTCTGTACTTTGACTTCTAAATGAAAATGATAATAGAATATTGATATAATAGAAAATCTTGATAAAGACAATAAAGCTTTTTTAAATATAATGTAGTACAAGAGACACCCTATCATATTAATAATCGTCAGCTGAGAAAAAAAACAAAAACAATATTGAGCTCTATTTATTTTTTAGTTAAATTCTGATTAGGTAATATGTATGTAATCTCATATACTTTCAAGTATTCTTTGCTTTTTGCTTGTTGAAGTGTATTGTTTGTAGTGGAAATATTTAAGTTCTTTCACTTGGATACCGGTGGATTATCTGATTTCTCCAATTGAGACAGTTATTTTTCTTAAATTTAAGTCAGAGCTTTAGCGAGGACTTTAACATTCAAATATTTAACTATTGAGATTGGAGAAATCCAATAATTCATGAGTAGCTATGTAAGAATCTGTTTCTCTAATGATTTTTATCAGAATTTTTTGTATTTTAAACATTTTGCACTTTAAAGTGCCTCTGTTATTCTGTGCAATTGCTAATGTCATCAAGTTTATGAAATTGATTAGCATGTACTAGTTTGTATAGGAATGTATTTCTTGTCAAGCCATTTTTTTTTAATTCAGGACAATAAATTAATGAATTATATAATTCGAGGATTTGCAAATATCTTTAAATGTAGATTTCAAATGGCAGAGATATTGAAGAATTCATTAAAAATTTGCTGCGGCATCCTACAAAAATCTTAACATGATGTCAATTTCCTCAACTATCAAGCTTGCCAGTAAGCAGCATTTGAGAACACAGAACTCGCATGAGGCAAGAAATATTTTTCCCACACCAGTCAAAAATAGGCTAGGTAAAGGAGATACAATGGCCAAGTGTGAATTCATGAAAAAGAATCCACGAGCCGGAGGCGAGTGGATTGTTTATCATGAATTCACACTTGGCCATTGTTTCTCTTACTTAAACCATTGTTGAGACATTTATGTAATCAAGAGATTAAGGGGGTTATCGCCTATCTAATTACTGCATTCTTATCTTCGTACTATATATGTCTTTATGAACGAAAGTTCACTCAGTATTAAAGAAGAATTATATGGATGAAGATGTTCTACATGTTTGATTTTAACCGATATCTTATACCCCGATAAACTTAAATTGTGGTTTATGTATTTTTCAAAGTGAATCGAAAGTGTATTAAATTCAGTAAAAAATGTCTGTGAATAGTGGTGAACCTCTAAACATTATCAAAGAAGAACGAAGAAGAGAGAAAACATAAGTTTTGTCTATAATGAAATACTACTTTCTGCCAAAACACATTTTAATATTTTTGACCCCAGGGTAATACATGCACGAGGGAATTGCAGGGGAAGGAAGACGGTATTTTTTTGTAATATTTGTTAAACCGAGTCACTACTCCTATTGGAAATAAATAAAAAAGAAAAAAGGAAAGAAACATGATGTTTACTTTTATATAATAAAGAATCTACCCCCTCCCCCCACAAAGAAAAGGAAGAAAATTGACAAAATGACTAATCAATGAGCTGTACGTATTTGAAACGTTTATTAAATTACTTATTAATGGTCCAGCATACAAAAACTTTTTCAATGGAAACATGAACAGACTTCATCAAAATTTTTTAAACATTGGCTGATCCAGCGGGGGCCAAAGGAGCACATCCCCGTGGCACTAGTGACTTTTTTTTCAAATTGAACAAAACAAAACCAGTAAAGGTTTGTTTGATTAGTAAGTTTATTGAAACAAATGATTAAAAATGTCAAATTCAGGGTACATTGTTACGACTTGACGCATAAATTTAGTGAATATTAAAATAAGTTGAAGAACTGTAAAAAGAAGACTTTGAAAATGTCAATGTTTTCATAATATTTCGTTTCTTTTCACTTGGTCACATTTAGCAATTCTTGCCATTTATGTGTCATTAGTACAGATCATACATAAAACTCTCATGGGCGGGTGGACGAATTTCATTTTATATTTTTATCATTTTGTGAAAAATGCTTTAATTATATAAAAATGTACCAAAATTTGCCAAAAAATCAAAATTAATTTTGTTCAGGCGTGTCGAAAAAATCAGGGCGAGCGCGGATGAGAATCTAGGATATTTTTTTTTATATTATGGCCTAACGATACCTTTTTCTAAACAGTAACACATTAAAATAATTGAACTAGGAATATGAAGTTCAAATCCAATTTTAACTATTCTCCAGTTGCTTTTATTTCTTTAATTAGGTCACGATCTACTGAAATTTTTGTTTAACAAGAAAATTGCCAAAAACTTTCAGTTCGAGGGAATAACATGGACTCTTGACTCCTAGGCGCCAACCGTTTTTGACAATGGGGATCTGGGCTAAACCACAGGGTGCCAGGCTCGAACACTAGGGCTCCAGGCTCTAACACAAGGGCTCTTGGCTCTAAAACAAAGGCTTCGTGCCCCAACACTAGGGTCCGGGCTCCACTCATAGGAATCTTGGCTGTACATACATGGGATCCGGGCTCTCAGAGAACTGGGGATCCCGTGTTTTTACTCCCTGTTAATAATATTTCAAGGTTTTGCTTTGCCATATATTTTGAACTAACTAACACTTATAACTGAAGGGTACTCGTAAAAGATTTTAATTTATTTTCTGTTGTGCCCCCCCCCCACACACACACACATACACACTCATGAGCAGCACTCTGGGTTCACCTCTGTTAAAGCAGGTTTGTTATTTGATTCACATAGAACTTAATTAAGTAAACACGAAAAAGTCGTAATATAGTGTCAGTAAATACAGGTTTTTCTCCATTACTTCAACGAGAGGTGTTTTTGTACATGTAGTTCTTAATGTAACCAATGTGTTTTTTGGAAAATAAAAGATCGAAATTAAATAGAGCATTTCCGCGTATTTATCAGATACATATTTTGAATCTAGTTGTACTTGAAGGAAATATAAATTATCATGTTGCCAGCTTCTACAACATGTACAACATATACATTACTGAGGTCGGTATAAACTACCCAGTTAATCGCGGATCATTTGAATTTCAGGGTTGGAGCTGTGATTTCTGGCCCGGTCTATGCAAAGAAAATCTCTGACACCCGCACCTGGGTTAATAAATAATGTAGCCCTCACGCTGGTCATTAGAAAAAAAACTTGCCCAAAAAGCAACAAATTTCCTAGCATGCAGTCCAAAACGTTTCCCAACTCGGGTAATAATTCCAACAACCCCCCTCCGAAAATCAAAAAGATCCGTGCCTAACGAAGGTATCACAACACTCAATGCGAACAAACATATTTCGCTTAATCGGACAATCAGTTCGCAGTGAAATGTAGTAAACATATACTTCCTTTGGGACGTTTTTAAACTTTAAATTGGAGAAAACAATAGAGGGTAAGCCGTGGGTTCTTTAAAAAGAATCCATAGTTAATACAAAAGATGACGTCACAACAATGGTTTAAAAATTAGAGAAAGCTTGATTTAACATTTTGTTTTACTCAGTTACTGAAGAGTTTACCAAATATTACGCATATAAAGCTTGTTAGATGTCTTCCTTGC
Source organism: Modiolus philippinarum (assembly GCA_002080025.1). NCBI lineage: Eukaryota > Metazoa > Mollusca > Bivalvia > Mytilida > Modiolidae > Modiolus > Modiolus philippinarum. The sequence continues at coordinate 34,754 of MJUU01025848.1, read as the reverse complement.
ACTGTAACCTTTCTTTACTTTTTAGGGATCTTCTATTCAGGTATTATCTAAAAAAAAATTTTATTACAATCAATAGAAAAAATAACAATATTACACATCTTTTGTAATATAGTGAATAAATGATGCAAAAAAACAACAACTCAGTTTAAATAAAGTCACATTTTACAGTTAAAATGTATATAATGCAAAGATATATGCCAATTACATTGTATAATCATATAAATCAAAAATGTCTTTCACTTTGAATGTTCACTGAGAATGCTATTATCCTTTTCCTTTGCTCCAATAAATGTTCCGACCCGAAATTTACAGTCAATATGTTTAATCAAAAAGTATGTTTATAAAGTTATCCAATGTTAAGTGTCTTTTACTAAAGCACTATCTGTATAAACTAAAATGTTATCATTGTGTTCCTTCACTCTTTATTTTCTGTCTCTTGTTTCATCCTACACGGTCAATATGTTTAATCCAAAAGTATGTTTATAAGTAATCAAATGTTAAGTGTCTTTTACGAAAGCACTATCTGTATAAACTAAAAATGTTATCATCGCATGCATAGCATGCATTCTTTTACTCTGTAAAGTTCAGTCTCTTTTTTCGTCCTGAACTACTTTAGTTTCATCCCTGTGGATCTTAATCTCACTTTCAACATCTTTTTCAACCTGTTCATTTGTTTTTTCCTGGGTTACTTCAATTGGTCCATGATTACTTCCTTCAACATTTTTCTTGTTCTCATTATCAACATCTTTTTCAACCTGTTCATTTGTTTTTTCCCGAGTTACTTCAATTGGTTCATGATCACTTCCTTCAACATTTTCCTTGTCCTCATTAGTATCAGGGGTGGAGGTCATGAAGTCGTCGGCAGTAAACTCTGAAAGTATTTCTTGACTGACATCAAGTTCTAATTTGATCTTTTTGTACGAATCCTATGATTCATACAATTCACAGCGGGCCTCAGAGAATTTTGATTGTAGTAGTCTGTTTTCCTTGCGCAATGTCTCTATCTCAGAACATTTCTCCTGAATGATCTTCCTAAGGTTCTGGGAGCTCTGATTATTCTTAGTCATGTGCTCACGCATCTCATCAGTCATGTCACTTATTTCATATAATCTAGAAGAATTGACAGTCCCTTCTCTCTGCATCTTGAACAAAACGCCAACTATGTTAAGTAACAGATCTTTTATGTGTCCAGATGATTGTTCAATTTGATTAACCATATCTAAAGGTTCCATGATGATCTGCATAAATACATACATTTATATTAAGAAAATTCAATTAAGATATTACATTTAGCAAAAGATATAAAAAGGCATTGTTGTTTCAATTTTATAATTGACTGATGTGATTTTAATATATTCTCTATCTCTTGCCTTTTTGTCAATTATAATAATTAAAGACAAAAATATTTTAGTAAAATAAATAATGGCATTCAATCCAGCTTCTGCAGCCACAACCTTCTGGGGTTACATGACTCATAATCCTTTAGCCTGACAGAAAGTAAAAAAAAATATTAATTGTTATTACTGCATTTCATTCATATTTTATAGCTAGCATCCTCTGTGGTAATATGACACAACCTTTAGCCTGACAGAAAGGAAACAAGATTGCTACGCGTAGCTATGCCCCCCGCCGCCCCATTAAAGTCGATAAAGTCCCATAACTCAAATAAAATTTTGTGAATCAAAATGGCGGCAAGATATGATCAACTGCATTAGGTGGCAAACAGCTAAGCAAAATCCCTTAATTGGATTTTGAGGAGATATGTCGACAAAGTCTTCCTATGTTGTAGTATGCATTAAGTCGATAAAGTCCCATAACTCCCGTAAAATTTGTCCAATCAAAATGACAGCATAATATGATCAAGTACATATGGTGGCAAATTTTCAAACTAAATTTCAGCATAATCCGTTCAGTGGTTTCCGAGGAGTTGCGCCTACAAAGTTTTCCTAAGGTGAAGCACGCATGAAGTTGATAAAGTCCAATAACTCCTGTAAAATTTGACCAATCGAAATGGCGATGCGATATAATCTTCTCCATATGGTGACTAACAATCCTGTAAAATTATCATGAATTCGGACTAGCAATTTCTGAGGAGTTGCGTCCACAAGATTTGCCATTGTATAACAGTGTAGAAATAATCAAAGCCCCATAACTCCCACAAAATTTGACAAATCAAAATGGCGTTGCGATATGATCTGGTACTAATGGTGACTAACAATCCTGTAAAATTTGAAGGAATTCTGGCAAGTGGTTTCTGAGGAGTTGCGTCCACAAGATTTGCCATTGTATAACATTGTAGAAATAATCAAAGTCCCATAACTCCCACAAAATTTGACGAATCAAAATGGCATTGCGATATGATCTAGTACTAATGGTGACTAACAATCCTGTAAAATTTGAATGAATTCTGACCAGCGGTTTCTGAGGAGTTGCGCCCACAAAAAAACGTGACACACGGACACACGGACGCACGGACGCAGACCATTACCATGTCCCTCCGTCGCGTTGCGACGGGGGACAATAAAAGTGTATATTTCAATTCGATGCTTCTATTACACAATATTCCCTTGGAGTTGATTCAAAACAAGTCCAGTAACCAACTGATATTTCAGTACCCTTTCACATTACATGCAAACGAATAACAAGCAATTTATTTATATATGTCATATGTTTGCATATAAATTGCATAGCAACTTTCAATTGTGTCTCTAAAAAACAGGACTATATGTATATAAAATTTTGTCTTGCACATTACAAAAGCTGTGGACTGTTTCCAACATGCCATCTTATGCATGTTATTATGTAAGATGGATTAAAGCAAATTTGTGTAATCTCATTCTATTTTGGTTTAAACAACATCGACTGGTATGAAAACACTTCAAGCTTACATTAAACATTCAACTAAATAACACATAAACAAAAATTAAAAAGGTACAAGCTCCAATCTTATAACAAATGAATTTAGACTGCCTCAGCCAGTTCTAAATTATCTGCCTAACTAATATTTGCATATTGTGAATTTAGTAACAAAAACTTCTACGGCTGCCTCAGTCAGTCCGAAGAAGTAAATAATAACTAAATACCGAAGTACAATACCTTTACAAACTAACATGTAGACCTCCTATCACGCTGGTCCATGATAACGCAGTGACAACGGTGCCAACGTATGGAGGGGTATTTCCGCCACCAGAGAAATTCTATGCTGTAAATTTTATCTTCTCTTTTTTATTGTTTTCACACTTTCCTTATTCATAGATCTGCATTTTCTATATTCTATATTCTATATTGTAGATTCTATAATATCATTTTATCATATTTTATATTCTTTCTTTCAATTTTCCTTTTTCATCCGTACTTCTGCATTTTTTATATTTTATATTATTGTTTCTAAAAACTTAATTTGTTATATTTTATGACGGTGATACACTTGAACAAAATACATGTAAACCAATATTCTTTAAAGAATTTGATCTGTTAGGGAAGATCACACCCCCAAAACAATTCTGGCTAAAACATGTAGAGATCTACAAGGCCATAGGCAGAGTCATACCATCAAATTGCATAAGGGGAATCCAGCGTATCACAAAGATGTGGAGGATTTATATAGACAATAATGAAGATAGATTACAATTGTTAACACACGGTATAGTTCTAAGGGACAGAAGTGTAAGCCTACATGCCCATAACTCTAGAATCAAACTACAAGAAAATACCATATCAGTAAAGGTACAAAATGTACCACTCTCTGCTGATGATGGACAAATTCAAAGAAATGTAAATTTCCTTTCATTTAACATATATGCCGGATGAATCGCCATGTCAGTCAGAAATATATTTAACAAAAAATTCTTTGTTTGCTTTATCTTCTTGTTTATATTTACTCCACACGAGCAGACCAAAATAAAATAAATGTGTATAAATCAAAATTTTTGAAATGTAGTAAATGAAGTGCAAGGACAAATTCAAACACTTGAAGAAAATTTCAAAATAAGATAGTAAAATGGAATTATAGTTAAACTAATCGACCGTGATGAATATCAATAATATTAATGTCACGAGTGCCGAACAACGCAGGATTAAACGAGTTTTGGAACTTGTCCCAAAACGAGTTTAATCCTTTGCGTTGTTCGACACGAGTGACATTATTATTGATATTCATCACGGTTGATTAGTTATAGTTATTATTATATAGATTTTCAAATCTTTAAACAGATTTTGGATGCAAATTCATGGGGATTATATTTTAAATATCAATGCGCCATGTGTTTACATTGACGATAATTATGTGACGTCATTTCCTAGAGGGAAAATAAATTGTTTATTTCACTGAGTGAAAATATGAGATTTATTTGATTGAGAAAACTCGATAAATTACCACTATCTATGTAATAATAGAAAAAAGAAGAGAAACGGAGAATGTGTCAAAGAGACAAAGACCCAAAGGGAGGTTATAACAACTCAAAGCTACCATAAGATCTTCAATGAACGGTGAGAAAACCCCACATCCAATGGCAGGTTGGAGTCGTCCCCTGAATAAAGAGTAATCAAGTTCAGCGAAATAAACATCATCCTAGACTCCTATAGACATAAAGTAAACGAACTAGAAAAAAGACAAGACATACAAAGGCTTAATAAATTTCCTGACGCAGGACAGGCGCAAACCTGCTGTGGTGGGGTTAAACTAGTTTTATTCAGCCCAAACCTTCCCCCTACAGCCAATGTGATAAATCAAAAAACAATCAAAAACAAAAAAAAAACAGTCAATTGTGAAAAATGAAACTGAAAGAACTAAATATACGGACATAAACATGAAATCACAAGAGACTACTAGCAGTTAACTGACATGCCAGCTCCAGACCCATTACCAACTGACAAAGTAAGCTATGTACCCTCAGTATACAGCTTCCACCAAGTTCCCTTCCTGTGCATGAGGAGTTAAGCATAATGATTTCATGCATATACCGGAATACATAGCCCGTGTCCATGCAATACAGATTTTAAAAATTTAGAATGTGTTTAGTTAAAATGCAAAGACCCTATCAAAAAATCAATGTTAATACCAAAGAAGGCCATACGTAATAACTTGACGACAATACCGTAATTATAACCCTTATGGATTAGACGATTTAAAGGTTTTATAAGTTTGTTAGGCGAGTTTAAGTATTTTTTACTCTTATGTAAAACATTACCTTAAAATAAGGGATGTGAAATACCAGCCTTGATTAGATGTTTACAGGTTGCAAGGTATTTATGAACTAAGTCTTTATATCGGTGATAAAATTTAGTAAAGGTTTTAACTAGTTTGTGATAACGAAAACCCTGATGTAATAGTTTTTCAGTTATGAAAAGATTCCATTCATTAAAATCGCAAACTTTATTACATACTCGAGCAAATCGAACAAGTTGAGATATGTAAACACCATATGATGGCGCTAATGGAACATCGCCATCCAGAAATGGATAATTAAGTATGGAAAAAGAAAAATCGTCCCCTTTATCGTAAATTTAGTATCTAATTTACCATTCGTTATATGAAAATTGATGTCTAAGAACGGACAATGATAATTATCAGAATTGGCTTTATTCAAAGTAAGTTCTTTAGGGTAGATGTCCTTATAATACTTATTGAAGTCGTCATTATTTAAAGTTAAAATATCATCCAAATATCGGAAAGTGTTGTTAAACTTTTCAATTAAATGCTGTTTAGATGGGTCTTTGCTGATGTTGATCATAAACTGAGATTCGTAGCAGTACAAAAATTGGTCCGCTATAAGTGGTGCACAATTGGTACCCATAGGAATTCCTTTAATCTGGCGATAAATACAGCTACCGAAACGAATGAATATATTGTCAAGTAAAAATTCAAGTGCTGAAATCATATCAAAACAAGTCCAATTAGTTGAATTCGTTTGTTTTGTATTACTTAAATGTGTTTTAAAGGAATTAGAACATACAAATGTATATATTCACAATCGGATTTTTTGAATGCCCATTGAATAAGACGTCTGAATTTTTCCTTTATAAGATTATGTGGTAAGGTAGTATAGAGGGTAGAGAAATCAAAACTTTCAAGGGATTCAAAAGGGGCATTATAAGCATTCAATTTATCGAGAACTTCCAATGAATTTTTTACATTCCAAAAATGATTGACACCACTGTTTTCATATATTTTGTTACAGAAATTTATAACCAGGTTTTTTAATAGCAGTCAAAGTATTAGTGAGTATAATAGAAATTTTAGTTGTAGAACAGTGACTAGATGACAATATGAATCTAGATTTATATGGCGTTTTGTGGAGTTTAGGAACCCAGTACATAGTTGGAACTGTTTTACTATCAGGTTTAGCCTGTAAAGATGTGGTTGTTAGAAAATGTAGGTTTGTAATTTCACTTTCCGTTAATTGGGTTAAAATACCGAAGTTACTGTCTATTTGTATTCTGCATATGCGCATTTCGACAACTTATGTCTCTTCAGTGCAGATCAAATAAAAAAAATTGTAATGTGATGGCTGATTTTATTGATTAGATCTGAAATGTCACGCGGAAAGCGTCTTGACATTTCACTATCGATACATAGATATTATATACATAGTGTTATGGTACAACTACTTGTATCAGGAAGAGTCGGTGGAATGGGCCGTATCACTACGAATCGTGCTTGCGCGACGAGTAGTGCTGCAATTCATTCCACCGACGAGTCCTGATACAAGAAGTTGTACCATCACTTTTTTGTTTATGATATGTATCTAACATTTTGAAAATAGCGTTTCCGAAAAATGGTTTTATTCATCTGGCGTTGCATTATTTATGAGTTTTGTTGAGGAACTATATGATGTTCACGCCACGACGTCATGGATACACATGCGACGTCGCGCCATTCTTTTATCACCACAGTGTGGTGATACAACATTCTGTATCGTACAAGTTGCTTTCTATAGTATTTCTACCGTATTTTAAAGAAAGACACTACTAATGTTAAATAAATTGGCTAACTCGTTCAGTAAAGCTATGTCGTTCCCACGAGATACTAAGTCGTGGCAACGACATACTAAGTGGCGGCCACGAGATAGCTATCAGTATGAGCAAAACTCTTTGTTGAGTGATTGATTGATTGAATATTGTTTAACGTCTACTCAGCAATATTTCAGCTATATCAAGACGAGAACAAGTTTGTTATTAAATAATTACTTTGGGGTATGGAAAGGGCCATGGGACGGGAAATTCTGACTGCCACTGGAAAAGTAGGGTGAAATCGTCAAGGGCGGGGAATTTAGCCTTGAAGCCGATCACCTACGGACCACCCCAAAAAGAGCTTGCTACAAGGGTTCTTTAACGTGCAGGAAGCGTGGCATTTCTTCCAACACGTGGACCTGAGTTTACATCCCATCCGAAAGATAGGTTGTGTTTTTATTAATCCCGCAAAACCACGGAATGGGTCCTATTTCTATATCCCTGGACCCTCGAGGTCAGCCTCCTTTTAGGAGGGGTCACACCTCGCAAACCGGAGATACTAGGTCCTATTTCTATATCCCGGGATTCCCTCGGGGTCCTCTGTTAGGAAGACTCATACTCCAAGCTCAGAGGATGCTGCGGGCCTATTCATAAGCCGGGACCGCGCACGGCGGAACTCGTTGTTGAAGGCCACATGATGCATGCGTATCCCGTTGCCGCGACTAGTATGTCGTGGGAACGAGTTAGTGTATGTTTATGTGCTTGGAGCATTTTCAATAAGTCTTTAAATGTTTTTTGGATAATTAAAGATTGTTAGCCTGTTAATGAAACTCCCCTTGTTTTCGATAGGCATAAGAATTATTTGACTACATTATTCAAAGTATTGTTTTGTTTCAAGGGACTCCTGATGAGGCAGACTTGAGACCACACAAATAAAAGCAAATCAAAAGAATAACATCCGTTTTATCTATTTACAAAAAGCTACCGGCACACACTGGACAGGTGTAGGAGCCGAGAAATGAATGTGCGTGGCTCTGTGGTAACCTGTTTTTTTTATACAAACGAGTTATCGCGTTATAACGCTATAAGTTTGTGTTTCCGATAAAAATGATTTTAATTCGAAATAACGAGATAATTATTGCGTAATAACGCAACAACTATTGCGCAATAACGAGATAATTATCGCGTTATAACGGCATAAGTTTTGTTTTTCCGAGAAAAATATTTTTAATTCGAAATAACGAGATAATTATTGCGTAATAACGAGATAACTATTGCGTTCAAACGAGATAATTATCGCGTTAAAACGCAATAAGTTTTTTTTTGTTTTTCTGATAAAAATATTTTAGTTCGAAATAAAGAAATAATTATTGCGTAATAACGAGATAACTATTGCGTACAAACGAGATAATTATCGCGTAATAACGCAATAAGTTTTGTTTTTCCGAGAAAAATATTTTAATTCGAAATAACGAGATAATTATCGCGTAAAACGCAATAAGTTTTGTTTTTCCTAGAACAATATTTTTATTCGAAATAACGAGATAATTTTGTTTTGTGAGATTTTTTTTTTACTGAGAAAAATATAAAAAATCTATTGACACTATCCGGCTTTTGTATTTAAATTTGATTTTAAATTAATGTTAATATTACGGAAGTCTTTAACATATGCTTGTACAGGCACTGCTTCATCTGTTTGGTTATATTGACCCCTCTGCCTCTTGCTTGCCTTTGCATTAGCAGAAGTGGCTTTTCGTTTTGATCTCCTCGTGTTTTGCACTGAAAATAAAGGTTATCATTTAGAATTATTTATATATATAAACATTTATTCTGGTTAAATTAGTTTGAAGCTGCATTGTAATTGACATTTTCAGCTAGATTCACGTCTTCCCGGATTTGACTACCGATTTTGACATTTTCCTAGATTGACTCACTCAGTGTGACGGGTGCTGTTAACAGAGCAGGACATGATTACCCTTCCGGAGCACCTGATGTCGCTCTCAGTTTCACTGGAGTTCACACTGTGAGTGCCTTTGTTTTGAATGTTGATTTCTATTTCTGTGCTTTGTATCTGTCTAACGTCATTGTTTTCAGTGTCTAATGTCATTGTTTTCTGTGTCTAACGTCATTGTTTCCTGTGTCCTCGTTTTGGCCATGTCTTTGGACTTCGATTTTTGTAAATTCAACTCTTTTGTTCCTTCGATATACACCTATCCATTCCCTTATCTCTGATTAGCCTTATAACCAATCACAGCTGGAATATTTATCACATGTATAAACATTATCTGAGTGCACGTGTTGGCAGCCATAACCTCGGACAAGCTGTGAGATAATACTATAGGTTAATTAGGATTTATACATAGAAAAATAAAAAAAAATGGTGAAAAGATGTTATGGAGAACATGCAATTCGGACACAAGGTATCCTGACAGGATTGTCAATGTTTCTTTTATACCTTTTCCAAAACCAAAAAGTAATTTAGAAGCATGTTTATGGTGGAATAAAGCTTGTGGGAGACCAGCTGATCAACTAAATGTGAATAAAATTACAAAGGATATTTGTGTGTGTTCAAAGGTATGTTATATTTATATATTGATCTTTTTTAATTAATTTACCCAGGACAGGTTGAAAACAAACATTTCATATTTCAAAAAAGTATTATGAATATTTCATGACTAATGATTAATAACACATATATATTACATAGAATAGTTTGTAATTTTTAATGAACAAATTAATATAAGCGAGGACTTATAATGAGACTCATTATAAGTCCTTGAAATAAGATAAAAATTATAAAAAAAAATGTATCAACAATCCAATAATGTAAATGTATTTCTGTAATTAAAGACGTACATGAAATATTAAGGGATATTTCAAAATTATTTTGCAGCATTTCCTTGATGGACTGCCCTCGAAAAAACACCCTGACCCCATCCCTGCAACAGGTGGACAGGCCTATACAGCAAGACAAACTCCAAAAAGAAGGAAACTTGTCCATATTATCACAGAAAACACTGACCCTACAGTTGAAAATGCCACTGAAAGACAAAGCTCAACATGCATTTCTGATGTAAATCCCAATGAAAAATGTAACCAGAATAAAGAACATGGTAATTGTATTATTTTCGAAGAAACGGAATTGCATGTATCTTGTAAAAATCACAAAGTTTTCTAAACATGTTCCTCTGGTAGTCTATATTAGGTAACACACGAACAACTGCCATGTCTGATTAGGTGTTAACTATAAATTCACAAAAAGGAGCACATGTGACAAACAGCTGTCCCTGCACTTGGTAATAATATTCATGAGTTGATTTCAATGTTACTTGGTCACTACCGTCAACCTTTTCTAAACAAAAGTTAGCTGTTTCTAATGCCTCATTGATGTCTAGGTCTCGAACACTATATGGACACTTAATTTTAATAATCCCTGTTTCACCATTGATACAGACTTTGTCATCAGGTGTGGCTCCTAAAAAGCTATAGTGAGGATTAATAAATAATCCACAGTCATGAACATGGTAATCTCTGTGGGTCTGTGTGTACCTTTGTTTCGCAATTGACTCACTTGAAATTCCATATGACGTTGCTGAACTTTTGAATTTTGGAGGGTCCATTATTGAAACAACAAACTCTTCTGTGAAGTCTCTTTTCCTTTTCGCGATTCTCCCAAATCTAGAAGCAGTGATCCTTTTTTTTCTTTCTACAATCCACTCTTCACAATTAAATTGTCGAATTGTGTTTTTCTCAAGAATATGAGCTTGTTCATAGGTGATTGGAGCAAAATTATTACAACATTTGTATTCCTCATCAATATTGAAATCTTTAACAAGAGGAAAATCTGTTTCCCCACAAGGTCCTACTTCTGCAGGTAAAGGCTCCTGATAATGTTTTACCTATTAAAAAAAGAGAAAATATAGTAATTGCTGTAACCATATTGTGTGAGTGATATGAGGATATGGTGAATAAAAGGATATATGAATGACATTAATTTTACTTTTTTTCTTATATTACAGTTTACTTTGATTTGGATTTTCTCGTCATCCAGTCAACAATACAACAACAACAACAAGAAATTATTAGGACACTGCAGAAAATGTTGAGCTGAAAACGAAATTAGCACACCTGACATAACAGGATTTCATTAAACAAAGTAGAAGATCACCAAAGAAAAGTAAAATTTTGGAACTACCTGTGAAATTTACACCTGAAGTTATTGAAAGATCAAAAATAAAAAATCTGTTCAGTTATTACACAGGGTTAACATATGCCAGATTTATTATGCTGTTGACATTCTTATTTCCACAAGATTCACCTAGTCCCATCAGATATAAAGAAAAACGAAAAGAAGTTCAAAATATGAGAAGCATCGATCAACTCTTTTTAACATTATGTCGCCTTAGAAATGGACTTCATATAAAAGACCTAGTTTACCGGTTTCAAATTCAAGGACAGGGTGCAAGTTTGGTATTTCAAAGTGTAATACATTACATGTACCTTAAGCTGGGATACCTATCATACTGGCCAAAACGGGAAGTAATCATAGAAAATATGCCAGCTAAATATAAAGAAGAATTTCCAAGTTGTTTAGCACTCATAGACTGCACCGAGATTAGGACTGAAAAACCAAAGTCATTGAAATCCCAAAGTTAATGCTATTCTGATTATAAGTCGACAACAACACTGAAAGCTTTGGTAGTAACTGACCCTCGAGGATCTGTGATGTTTGCTTCTGATCTTTTTTCCGGATCTATTTCTGACAATGATATATGTGAACAAAGTGGGTTTTATGATTTGCTTAAAGAATTAAATGATTATGGATACATCAATGATAATGATGGAATTGTGGATGATAAGTGCTTCCGAATTGAAAAAGAGCTTTCAAAAATTAACTTGAATTTAAAATTCCACCATTTGCTTCTACCGCTACTCAAATGTCCAGTGGAGATGTTACTTTGACCAGGAAAATTGCTGCTCATAGGATACATATTGAGCGATCAATAAACCAAATTAAAAATTTCAAAATTCTAAAAAGAAGAGTCCCAGGTACATTGTTCTATAACATCAATGAAATCTGGAGTGTAAGTTTATACTTGACAAATTTCCAGGATACACTTGTGAAAAAGTAACTTAAAAATGTACTACTGTCAAAAAGTCATTTAATGTCTTGTCTTATGAACTTAATAAATTATTATTAGAAAGTTATAAATTTTCACTTACATGGTAAAAAAGTGATGCCCCTCTTTGCACTCTGCCAAATCTTGTTTCAATGGTGGTTGCATTTTCCTGAAGAAGGTAACTTAATGGTATGTTTTCATCTGTCTTCAGAGAACGTATCTCAAGGTCAGAAGAGCTCGGTATTTCATTGGTAGGTAACTTGGCATACACAGGTTCTCTTTTCCTCTGAGATGTTGGTTTTGTTGGATTTGCAAGAATCATTGCAACAATAGGTATTCTACTGCCGTTGTTACTATATCCGCATGCCTTCATATTTTAAATCCAGTAGAATATTGCATGTAAGTAATATCGTGTAACCATCACATAACTTCAAAGCTGATAACTCTCCTCATTTGCTTTTAATCATCTTAATTTCAGAATGTCTGGTTTCAACATATAGTATTAGTTTAAGATTAAGGCTCAATTTTTATATAAAAAAGTACCCGGATGGAGTTAATCCCCATAATAAGCGGACGTGTGAAACCGACAGGAAGGCAGTCTTGTACCAGTTTTTCGGTCTGTTTACGTCGGAAAACACGACAGAGCTCTTTCCCTACAGCAATGACAAAATTGTTTGAAACAACGGCAGTAGAATACCGAAGGAACAAAGGGATGAAACTCACAAAAATCCAAAGACAGGGCAAAAACGAAAACAATGACGCTACACACAAAAACAATGACGCCAGACAGACACAAAGCACAGAACCAGAAACCACAACATTCAGAACGAAGGCACTTACAGTGTGAACTCTAGTGAAACTGAGAGTGACATCAGGTGCTCCGGAAGGGTAAGCATGTCCTGCTCTGTTAACAGCATCCGTCACACTGTGAGTGATTCAATCCTGGAAAATGTCAAAGTCGGTAGTCAAATCCGGGAAGATGTCCACTTTGATTTGGGATACTCACACGTCATATCTTTCAATGATCGATGGTGACGGCCATAGAATTTCTTGAGGGATGAAATTAACAAAGGTTGAACAAATCCCTGACTAGGCAGCTTTTGGGACACTGTTTTTGCTCTGTTCAAAAAATCACTGTACAAACTACAAGCTCGACAGTAACGAATCAACTGTGAAATGGACACTGCATAGGCTGGAGAGGTAGGCATATTGCTGCTTAAAAAGGGAAAGTTCACAATGGGGAAATTAAAATCATCACGTTTGTCATATAGCTTAGATTTCAAACGTCCATCTTCGTCAATATACAATAAAAGATCTAGGTACGAAGCTGAAGTAGGTGTTTCAGTTGTTTCGTTAATTTCAAGCTCATTTGGATAGATCTGATGTAAACAATCCTTAAATTTAGGATTATTAAGAAAAAGTACATCGTCTATGTAGCGGAAGCTGAAATTAAAGGACTGGGCTAAATGTTTTTGTTTTCTTTGAATAAGCCCTTGTAAAAACTTGGCCTCGTACGAGTAAAGGAAAAGGTCAGCTAAAAGCGGCGCACAGTTTGTTCCCATAGGAATCCCTATTGTCTATTGTCTATTTGAAGAGAGAAAATAATAAAAATACATTTACCTAGCATACGGTAAAAATCGAAATTTATGACTTCAATTAGATAATTTACACATCAAAAATATAAAAAGCTATGATTTTATATAGCACACTGTTAATATTTTGAATTGCAGGAAAGATAATTCTGTAAATAAATAAATAATTTATAATATGAATTTTTAATCTGAATTCGAAATGAAGGGAAATAATTACAATTTTTACCTACTATGCCACATTATATAGTAGGTAATATTTGTACTTGGCTTATATTTTTTTTTGTTATGACATACTGGATTGTTGCTCCATTGCAGCAACCAAAGTCAGTAAATTGTCAATCCAAAAATTCTATTGTTTTCAGCCGCGATAAGCACATGGTTTTTGTAGATACATTATTTGTAAACAGTTTTTTTATCGGAGAAAATATAAGAAAAAAACATTCATTCTAAAATTGTATGTATTACTTTCCTCTAATGGATCGGCAATCAGGATGTCGTAAGTCAGTGGGTTAGTTCCCATGGAAGGACTTTAATCCGCCAAATTAAAAATGGTCTATATTTAACACCATCTTTAGAGTTTAAATATAGATGACTATGAAGTTCACAAAATTTTAGTAAATACCTGTAAATTGTCTAAAATAAGGTACAAGACAAGATCTCCCTCTTAAAAAAAAAAAAAAAAAAAAAAAAAAAAAAAAAAAAAAAAAAAAAAAAAACCGGAGATCGACGGGTCAATGCTGGAGATATTTTTTTCAAGTCTTCTTAGCTGACGATTTTTTTCTCTTCGGCGGTTATAAATATGTTAAGATGAGTATATAATATGTAACAGATCATATAGGTGATTCACATGGCTGGTACCAGTCAAGTATTTATTGCAGGCATCACCTGCTCCACGTATTCAATGAAATATTTGAAGCTTCCCACCAAACAAAAAAACATTTCTGAAACGTTTCTACAACGTTTTACTTTAGTTGAAATAACGTTTCTACAAAAACGTTTTAAGAACCAGTATTTGTGGAGTTTTGTTTTGGTTTATTAAACGTTTTTCAAAACGTTTCATCAAAACCTTGTTTAACGTTAATACAATGTTTCTATAAACATTTATAGAAACATTTCAACAACCTTTTTAAAACGTTTTTAAGTTTTCCTTCAGAAGCGTTTTGTCTGCATATGTTTTTTCTGTTACAAAACTAACCAAGAACCAAATCGAAGAATATATTATCCAAAGTTTAAAATTACCAAAAACCAAATAAATGTTACTGAACAGAAGAGCACATCCCTAAGAATTTCTAATAGACAGTGTACATATATGTACGTGTGTATGACAGAATCATGTTTACATTATACACTATCTAAATCTACACATTTTTAAAAAAAAAGTTATGTTATATATTCTGAGACAGGAGTTGTCAAAATGTACAATTTACCAAGTGTATCTTAATTACTGTTGTTCAAATTCAGAAGAGAATCCTTGCCCTAACACTAAATGAACGGACTATTGTATTACACTACGTAGACCGAATTCTTCTGTCTCTATGACGCAAATATTGCCTATTTATTGTTTATCTTTTCTATTTGGACTTTTATTTTTATTTTTTATTTTGCTGTTGCCTAGCAAAAATTAAAAAATAAAAGTAAAAGTCCAAATAGAAAAGATAAACGATAAAGAGGTACTAGCAAAAATTAAAAAATAAAAATAAAAGTCCAAATAGAAAAGATAAACGATAAATAGGTAATATATGCACCATAGAGGCAGAAGAATTCGGTCCATACACCACGCACTTATGCAGTTTAGTCCTCCTTACAGACATTAAAGACATCTGTAATGCTAAAGTAAATGAAAAAGAATGAATTAATAAATATTCAGTTTATTTGAATAAAACACAACAGCAGTTGGCATGGATGGTCCTTTCGCCAAAAAATAAATAAAAGGAAAACAAATCACACAACACATTGGATGGGAGATCGGAAAGGTTTCTGTTCCATTGTCCAGTTTTATTTCCTTCATTTCGTAAGAGGTTTTTAATATTGTTGAATAGAATATTAATAAAATGATTCCATCTGGGAAAGTTGCGACATTTTGATCAATAATAGTGTTAATAGTCATGTTCACAGTAAATAATTGCACAACTCGTCAACAAAATCGTCCATATTTAAATGTTTCCAAAATATTAAATATTTATTGACGGCACAGCACCCATTTATAGTGGAACAATTAAATGACGACAAACGACTGATTGGTAAACAAAAAGTCTTCTTTTCTGAAACAAAAAAAAAAAAATAATAAACATTCTTTAGATATATTGTTATGCTTTAATCATTTTATTACACACATGTTGATAAGATAATTTTATCGTCTGTAGTCGAATTCCTATCTACACATCACTGCTCATAAAATACACACGGGATTCTTGTGTAGAAATTGGTTTGTTATCAGTTATAGTCTCAAATTATACATAATTACTTTTAATTAATGCATCGGAAATAAGCAGCTGAACGCTTTGGAATTTATTATTAAAGCATCTTTGATTTAAATTTGCACATCACTTTTTTACATCTTCACCTTTACATATTTACAGTTGCGTATCACTATGCCGCATTTCATTTCAATCACAATCTAAAATACATAAATATTCTTCATTGCTAAATCTCGGGTCGAATCATGCATTCACGGAGAGATGGATCATTATCACTCCGATAAATATTATTCCATTGTCATGAAGTATACAAGCATAAATAAAAAAATAAAATACTTACTGGCTCCGTTCTTCTTGCATCCATATTAAGTGTGCGGCGGCTTAATTGGCGCCTGTGATTTGAATTTACACATTAGTTGCTGACCTTTAACCCCTGATCTTAAACACGTGCGACGCATAATGAAATAATAGCAGATTAAATATTTTATTATTGATGCGGATATAAACATTTTTATCCTCAGACAAAAATTATCCCGGCAGGTTTGATTGTAGAATCATAAAAAAAACAGAGAAAGATTGATTTTGAAAATCAATTAATAAAAAAAATAATAAAATGATAAGAAATTAAAAACACATCCAATTTTATGTATATCATGGAAAAACCCTTTACTCGAATTTTTGGCACATCCCCCTACAAGAAAATAATGGAAGTTACGTGCTCCCCGGATATATATATGTCTCTGAAATGACCAATTAAGGAAAGTCTGAAAGAAACTTCAAATAAACGTTTTATCCAGGTTTTTATGAAACGTTTTCAAAATACCAATAAAAACATTCGATAAAACGTTGATGAAACGTTTTAATAATGTTAAAAAAAAAACGTTCCTAAGAAAACGTTTTATTAAGGTTTTACGCCACGTATTGAAAAAGTTTCATTGAAACGTTTAAGAAAAATGTTGAAAAAACGTTTCTGTAACGTTTTTTATTAACTAACCTTTTAAAAACCTTTAAAAAACGTTTTACAAATGTTTCGTGTTTGGTGGGATTGTCATTATTTCATGCAGCTTTTGGGCGATTCATTATTTAAAACTTTATTTACACATGAAAATTGAGTGAATAACATGTGAAACTGTACATTAGAATGTCCTTTTGTAACAATATACGCATGTGCTAAAAATATTGTTGGAATTAGAACATAGCTTTGTTTACAAAGCCAAAGAAGAGAGTCATATTAGAATATAATATTAGTCCCAGTTAACATGAAGCGCTACAATAGATTAAATATAAATCACCTTTTGCTCAACAGTGTTCATTAATTAGTGATTCCCTCTCAATGTATTGATGTATTGACTTTTTTCGTATAATAATAATTTTTTTCCGGCATGAATACGACTCAGAAGTCCCGTATTACAAGGTTTTATCTTATTTATTAAATAAGTTCATAGTTTTTACTATTTTCAAAATTTATTCAGAACAAGGCGGTCTATTGCACTGCCAAGTACTATTGCACTGTGCAATAGTCTCCGTGACAAGTGTATTGCACTGACCCCATAGTGACCTTAATCCACGCATCTGCAAAATTCTAATTTTTGTGATTACGAAATTCTTTTCTTTTATGTCATAAAGTTGAACTTATCTTAAGTTGATCATGATACGTTGAAAGAAAGAGGTATAGAATTGATATAAAAAATTTGCATCATGCTTCTTTATCTCATACAGTCGTATTGGGCCTCGGACATCTGTATTGGGCCTAGGCGTTTCCTCGGTCCAATACGGCTATCCTTGGCCCAATACGAATGTCCTTGGACTCAAGTGCCCCTAAATAGCAAAAACTGTCTATCTCACATTAAGAAATAGTTGCAAATATCTAATTTGTATTATTTGCTTGATTTTTTAACTGTTAGCAAATAGAACTTGTGGACATTTTCGTAAATTTTTCAAATTTTATCAAGAAAATTTGTATAGAAATTCTATCTGCTTGATACAATACTGTAGGCACAAGACAACGGCAGTAGAATGCCGAAGGAACAAAGCACATGATTACATAAATCAAAGTCCAGAGACAAGGCAAAAGGAAGAACACCAGAAGACGGAAGACCAAAGACACTACAACCCCACAAAACACACGAACATTTCATATACAACACAAAAAACTTAAGCACTAACAGTGTGAACTCTAAAAAAAGAGAGTGACATCAGGTGCTCCGGAAGGGTAAGCATGTCCTGCTTTGTATACAGCACCCATCACACTGTCATTGGGTCAGTCCAGGGTAAAGTCAAAACCGGTAATGTCAAATCCGGGAAGACGTGAATCTAGCTGAAAATGTCCGTTTTCATTTGTGACACTGACATTTCATATCTATCTATGATGTCGTGGTGAAGGCCATAAAATTTCTGAAGGGACGAAAGTAACAACGGCTGAACATATCCCTGACTCAGCAGTTTTTGTGACAGTGCTTTTGCTCTTTCCACAAAGTCGTTGTATGTACTGCACGCTCTACAGTAACGAATTAATTGTGAAATATACACTCCATATGCTGGGGATGTAGGTATATTGCTGCAGAGAAAGTGAAAGTTCACAACTGGAAAATCAAAATCATCACGTTTGTCATATAATTTAGATTTCAGACGTCCATGTTCGTCAGTGTATAAAGAGGTCAAGGTATGAAGCAGAATTGGGTGTATCGGTTGTCTCTTTAATGTTTGCTGCAGGTTCAAGTTTATATGCAACGTAAATAATTCCTCCTCTATATGGTTCACTTGAAACATTTCCGGAGTCTAATGATTTATTTTGTAACATTTTGTCTGGTTTAATTAGTGCAAAATGGTAAATTAGGCCTTGTTCTAGCCCTAAAACGTACTTCTGTTGGTCATTTGCAATGACTTTATTTGCTCGAACATTTGCGAATATTATGTCATCCTCTACACATCCTATTACGACGAGTCCATCGTAATTTTCTCTTTTGTTATCTTTCCATCGTGCATTGATTCTATTTCTAGTTCCTAGGGACCACATTGTGAATTTCATGGTATCAAAGGTCGCATTTTTCCTTTTCTTCACAAAAGTTTTACCAATCGCAAATTCTGTAATCTGTCTTTCCGTTTGAGTCTGCAATTCTTGAAATGTTTCTTTTATGTTGTGTTTAAGTTTCCTATGTGCGTCCGTAAAATTGATAGCATGACGCTTTTTATCTTATTTGTCAAAAAGTTCTGCCAAATTTGTTGAATATCCTCGTGTCCCTCGACAGAGGTTTTCAAACTCGGAGAACCCACAGACCGAACTAACAGTTGACATTTCTGAAAAAAAAAGTAAACACCACAGTACAATTTTCATTATGACACAATTTTACATGATACATGTAATTTAGTATAGCATTAATAAATGGGTATTTTCATAATGACACTGTTATGTGTTCGTGGTCTGTAATAATGGCCCGAGGATAGCTGTAGTGGCAGGAAGCAACGCCGAGGGCCATTACAGCATCCGAAGGCCGTTATTACAGACCGTTATTTACTGTTAATATATGATACAATCACGAATTTGCGTTTTAAAGACACCAAGTAAACTACACAGCCGCCATTTGAATCCTGTAATGGCCCTGCTAATCTCATAACGGCCCTGTTATTTCGGAATGGCCCTGTTGTAATGCATACTTTAATTGCTTTGAATGTTGATTTTTAATTTTCGTGCTTTGTGGCTGAATGAGTTTTTTTTTTGGGCCATATCTCTCGACTCCGATTTTTGTAATAACAACATCCTTTGTTCCTTTTCGTATCTGCTACCGTCATTTCACATGTTCATTTTTTTTCAACCGGAATTTACCGAACAACAATTATGTCCTCCAGAAACTACATGTAAAACAAAAATCAGTGGATGGTGATATGATTTTTGAATTTTCAGTCTCACGTTTTATTAAAGAAATATGAACATTATCTTATGAAAAATTATATTCCTAAGACCTTTTTTCTTTTATTATTAAATATCAAAGAATCATAATGAAACTAAAACTCCATCTATAACTTCAAAACCAAATGTCAAGTTTAAAGAAATGTTTTGAAAGCCCGTTGTGACAGAATGAATGCTGAAGGGTGGAGGGAAAAAGAAATACAACGTGTGTATGCCTCAAAACAAACAAATCAACGCTGAAAATTCGAAAGCCCGGAATACACAGAACTAAAAATCTCGTAGTCATCTGAAGTACTACTGCATAGAAAATAACTAATTTATATGCTTTTTGGAAATTAGAGAACTGATTCGAAAGTACAATTAATCAAAAGCGAATAAAAAAAACAAATGTTATTTCGCAATAATGTTAAAATAATCTAAAGGGGTGATTTTCGTATGGGTGTCAAGATTAATATGTTTAATACATGTGCTAGGGACAACAATTTGATTCGGAGGACGGGTTGGGGAGGCTTGCATGAAATCTGCACCTCCCTAAAATAGATGAATATCCTGGCTTCCACTTACTATCTACATTATGGTAAAACCAATATACATAATCTTGCCATTTTAAAAATAGCTTAAAAATAAATCTTTTGATCTGCAATGTTCTTGCTCGAAAAAATTGCCCGTCAAGTCCCCCCACCCTCAGAATGAAACGGTCCTTCCGAAAGACTGCTGTATAAAAATGTCTAATTTTAAAGAATAGGGAAATTAGATTGAAAAAGGAAGAGAAACTGGGAATGTGTCAAACAGATAACGATCCAAAGCGGAGTTATAACAACTCAAAGCCACCATAAGATAACTGATTCGATAAACGCAAACTCGAAAAAGGTGATCAAAATCAAATCAAACCAAAAAGCGTGTTGGCGTTAAAAACATTCACAAATAAAGCTCTTGTAAGCTTTCAACCCGTATTACATGACAAAACAATACTACTTACACATACACACATTAAGACACATACATTCATAAAAATATACAGCCAAAAACATGCATATAAAAGTTGTTTAATATCAAATCAAGCACAGATACATGTATTATAATGTTAGCAAAAAACAGCAGATAACTTAAGGCACTAAAATTGTAGCATAAGCAACATAAAATATAAAAGCAACACTAAAATGAAGCAGCATACAAACCAATTTACTAAAAGCAGAATAGCATTAGCAATATAAAGCATAAATGTAGCACTATGGTTAAGCAACATAAAAGCCATTAACAGTACAATATTTAAATACATGTGGCATGCGTTGCTATTCCATGATGTAATAAGATTTTTAAACTGTGAAAATTATGTTTCTGTTCGGAAATGGTTTTGCAACTCATTCCATAGTTTACCTGCAGAATAACGAAATTACTTTAACCCATACCTTGTAGTTCTGACTGGGGGAATTTCTTCTAAATGTTGATACCTGAAAGAATATTTCGTGTTTATATGGGGATGTAATGGAATTTCCTCGTTTTTATATAAAAAATACTGATGAGGAGGACACTATCTTTGACATATACCCGAAAGGTGAGCTTAGTTTCTTAATGGAGACATGGAGGTGAATATTGTTTATTTTTATGTAACCCGGAAATATTTGGACATTTGGACTTCAATTAAAATTAATTTTAATTTAGATATTAATTCAATAAACTGGAAAGAAAATTATGCACTATATTGTGCACTATATATCAGCACGCAGCTCATTTGAATGGATGTTAATAGGCTTTTCCGACCTACCGTTGGATGTGGGGTTTCCTCACCGTTCATTGAAGATCTTATGGTGGCTTTGAGTTGTTATTGCTCCCCTTAGGGTCGTTGTCTTTTTGACACATTCCCCGTTTCCCTTCTTTTTCTTATTTTCGCTCATTTTAGTGACGTGACATTTCTCGGATGATCTTATTACTCTATTTTATTGACCTGGTTGGATGGGACGACCTTTTAACAGTACTCACATTTATAAGTCTATGGAAAGTCCCGCCCAAGGAAAGACACGCCCAACCTGTTCAATAAATTTGAGTAATACAAGTTCTCCAGCCACTTCGTGGCTTTCGAGTTAAAAGGTAAGTTCTATACTTTGACTGGTTGTTCACTAAAAGATAAAAAAAAATAACTCTTCGTGTATTGAGATGATAAATTTCGGAGAAAAATGTCTGAAAAAAAAATATTCGAATGATTTAAAATTTTGTTAACCAAGATTTATTCGACCCAATATAGCAGCACAAGAGCCTGTAGAATAAATGCCAAAAACGAACTTCATTGGCTTAACATACTATATGAAGTATTACATAATATCTTATTCTCTTAGGGTACGAATTCATTTATTATGTCACCCCAGACTTTGTCGTGGTGACATGATGTTATTCTACGTTTCTTTTGAATATTGTTATTCTTCCGCCGCTGCTTCTTCCAATAATTCTTGTTCGAGCGATAATTTTGAAATGACTGGACCAATTGATTTCAATATTTGCACATAGTGGGAACACCATCTGAAGTTGTATGCTGTGCGTTTAAAATTTTCAAAATGGCCGCCATTTCAAAGATGGCTGCCAAAATACGTCAAATTTCAACATTGTCGGAATTGAACGAAAATTCATTTCTAGGTAGATTCTGAGGCTGCAAATCTAGTGGAATCATCGAATTGTGGTCTGGTGTGACATCGGCTTTTGCTTGTAATTGCAAATCTAGTTATTATTATTCTTCCGCCGCTTCTTCTTCCGATAATGCTGTCCGAGCCCGAGCGATTATTTTAAAATGGCTTAATCAATTGATTTCAAACTTTGCACACAGTTTGAACACCATCTGAAGTTGTATGCTGTGCATTCGAAATTTTCAAAATGGCCGCTATTCCAAAGATGGCCGCCAAAATACGCAAATATTTCAACATTGTCGGATTTCAACGAAAATTGATTTCTGGGTAGATTTTGAGGCTGCGAATAAGGTGGAATCATCGATTTGGTGGTCTGGGGTGACATCGTCTATTGCTTGCAATTGCAAATCTAGTTGTTATATATTACTGGTAAATTAACCATAGGTATATTATTCAAAAAAATATAAGTCAATTGAAAAAAAAACATGTTTTCATTGCTTTCTAAAGTCTTAAATAGAATTCTATATTTTTTAATTTTGTTATGAGCATATACAACAGTATTCATTACACTTAATAATGTATTTTTTGTTTTTATACACTTAGCGGAGCAGGACATGCTTACCCATCCGGAGCACCTGATGTCACTCCCAGTTTTTATGGGAGTTCACACTGTCAGTACTTTAGTTTTTCGTATTGTCTTGTACATCATACTGTAAAATTGTAGTTTTGTCTTCGTCAGTTATGTTTGTGCTACCGATTTGTCCTGGTGATTGTTTGAATACTATTATAGAGAATTGCCAAAGATTTTCAAAATTTTACCATGATACTGTTTAAGGGTTAATGTTACAGAAGAAACATGTGCCATTAATGTTAAATGGTAAGCGAATGACATTAACCAATCCGCCACCAAACAGACATTTCAAAACAATATATGCCTCACTGATAGTGTGACGGGTGTCGCTAGCGAGTTAGGAATGCTTTCCCTTCCAGAGCACCTAATGTCACTCCCGGTTTTCATAGGAGTCCACACTATGAGTGCTTTAGTTCTTAATGTCGTCTTTTTATTTCCATGCCTTGTGGCTATCTCACGTCCTTGTTTTGTCTTTGTTTTTCTCTGTTGCCGTTTTTGCCATGTATTTGGACTTTGGTTTTTGTGATCATAACTTCCCTGGTTCCTTCGGTATTGTACTGCCGTTGTTTACCATACATACAAAATTAAGTTAAGTTTTCCCAACATCGTACAATTTGGTCGACAATATAACTTAAATCCTCAATAAGTACAGTACGTATGATTCGTCTTGGACAGGCACCTTTCGCCAAAATGTAAGAAATTCCTAGATTGTACTGGTATGGCATCCGTAACTCCTCGTAAACAAATAAGTAAAATGTGGAGACACTTTTAGATGATGCAATAGTGCACCTCCTAGCATAGATTTTGATGTGACCAATTTTTGGGGTTTCCCATAACCATGCAAGGATTAAACAATGCATTGTCATTATTGAAGGGAGGGCCACTTGTATGCCATTCGCAAATCTTCCTAATCTAATGAATGAAATTTAATAGATTTTTTAATCACATGATTTTACTTCAGATTTTGATCTTTCCTACTTTTTGAGTTTTCCATAGCCATACATGTATATGCATTGTAATAAGAAGATACTGGTATGCCATCCGCAACCCCCCTAAACAAACATATGAAATTTGATAAAACTTTTAGAGAATCTTTATCACTTAACGCCATAGTGCATTTCCTATTTTAGAAGTTGATCTGACCAATTTTGGGGTTTCTCAGACCCATACATGTACTTAATGATAAAGAGCTGTGTGCAACACTATTATCTATATGTACATGTACTTAGCCGTGCATTGTCAACTTAGAATACAATGGTATGCCATCCGTAACTTTCTTTAACCATGATGAATCTTTTAGAAAATCTTCATCACATGATGTTATAATGCACCTCCGATTTTAGATATTGATGTAGCCAACTTTTTGGTTCCCCATAGCCATTACTCGATGGATTTAACCATCCGTTGTCAAAAGGGGGTCAGTGGTATGACTTTCATAACTCCTCCTAAACCAAAGAATGGAATTTGATGAAACTTTCATAGAATCTTTATCACATAATGCCATAGTGCACCTCTTATTTTACATATTGATTTGATATTTTTGGGGTTTCCCATAGGCAAACATGTACTTAGCCAGGCATTGTCATATTAAGATTGTACTGTTGTTCCTCCCGCAACTCCTTCTTAACCAATGAATGGACTTTTATTAATCTTTCAGAGAATGTCATAATGAGCCTTCTACCAAAGATTTGGATCTGAACAATGTTTTGGGTTTCCTGTAGCAACACATGGACCTTGGGTGTGGGAGTAGCACTCTTCTTAAACCAAAGAATGGAATTAGATCAATATTTCAGAGAATGCTCATCATGTGATTTCATAGTGCACCTCTAATCATAAATTTTGATCTGACCATAATGGGGGTTTCCCATAGCCAAACTTGAACTCTCCAATTCTTGTATCTTCTGTGGGGAGCAAGGGTATCATTTAGTGAGCTATGCTCATAATTTTTCTTATTTGAATTTATTTTATTACTTTTTGTGTAATCGAATAAATCAATGAAAAAAATGGTTGATTGATTTCTACCTCCTAACCGATGTCATTTTAATGAAAAGTGCACTTACAGAAATACAATATAGAGAACAAAATGGCAGCCACTTCCGAAAAAACCTTTATAGTCCATTTGGTGACTATGAAAATAGAGAAAAAAATTAATTAAAAGTTTGGTCATTAATACACCTTATTTTAAATTAGTTCTTTTTAAAGGGCTACTTCTTACATATTAGGAGTGATTTTTACATGTTGATTTCTCTACAAATAAAAGAGTTGTCCATTTCACTTAAAGGTAAAATAATGTCCGTTTTCTGAGTTACCATATTGGGAGTAACAAAATCTATTTCAACAGCCAACAAGTGCTGTGTTGTTTATAAACAATAAGTCAGCTGACCATTAGTTGCATGTAGGTAAAACTTCTTTTACCGAATTTGGAAGTCATGTGAATTGTCATGTGCTATTTGTCCCTTCATAATATTTGTTCCAAAAAGAAAAATATTATAGAATATTTGTTCCAACGGAACAAATATTATAGAATATTTGTTCCAACGGAACAAATATTATAATATTTGTTCCTAACGGAATAAACCTTATATAACAACCAATCCGAAAGGAAAAAATGTTATGCCAATGTGTATAATATTTGTTCTAAAGGTTCTTTTGTTACAAGGAACAAATATACGTTGACACCATATCTTACCTGTTCAGGTAAAAATCAATACCATGATGAAAGTAACATCAAAATGTCACAATAGCACATGTAAACCTTTAAATACATGTACTTAGCCGCAAGACAGCATGAACATCACGGGGTATAAAGTCTAGTTTAAGTTTCGGTTGGAGTCGAAAAAATAAGTCGAAAGTGGTTGGCGTTGAGATTGCTGGACTTAAAAAGGTAGACTTTTTAAACTTTTTAAATGCTTGAGTTCTTAAATATATATCCATTCTTCGGTCATGTGCCATATTAGAACGATAGCCTAAACATTACATTTAAATAGCTCACGAATTCTTCCACAAATCGAGTCAAACAGCGTGCATGCATAAAAGTTAAAACCACATATACTGAGGCAAAGGCTGCAAAAGCTAACAAGCACGTTCCAATGATTTATTTGATGTGTATTTGAAAAATGTGACTTTTATATCATGAATTATAATGTAAACACGGTATAATATAGAAAAATATGAAGACTAAATCAATACTGGTTGGATGACAATAATATAGGTAAAAATGGTTGGATTCAACACATTTGGGTTTAAGGCCATAACGATGAAACGAATACTAAATCTTATCTCTCCAGACTCTTTTTTCAGCATATGAGATAAATAGATTTTGTTTTTTTACGACAGCTTGTATCACTAAATACTGAAATTTGCCAATTTTCCGAAAGTTTGAAGAGCTTTGGATAAGAACCTCATATATTCTTAGTGCTTAGTATTTTCAGTGACATATAGATACTTTATTTCTCTAGTATTTTGAATAACATTAAGTTTATTGATAAAAATGCGTATTTATTATTCAAGAATTGAATGCCCTATTTTTTAATTTTATAAAATAATTGAATCCATTATTTTATAGTTGTATTGGTATGTTAGCGTTAGAAATCTGGACGAAAACCCGTGCGCTCGTTTCAATAATCCGCCGCGTGCGCCGAGAATATTGACCAATCAAAAACACAGCAACAGTGATATATATTATTTGTTCCTTAAAGATGTAAAACGGATATTTGGAACGGCAAGTAAGTAAGTAAGTAATATTTATTTAAAGTCGGATATAATATGTACAATATAACAATAAAACATGAGCCCAGAAAGGTCTCTTTCACCGACTGATATATATAAAAACATAACAAAACACATACAAAACATAAAACATAGCACATGAAAACATAGCACATGGGCAAGACCTTCAATTAACCACCCAAACCCAAATCATTATAAACAATCCGGTTTCTGAATTTTAATGCAATCACTCAAGATATTTTTATTACACAAAGGATATCTAGTACTGAAAACAAAATACCGAAGTTACTGGAAAGTTACTGTCTGCATATGCGCATTTCGCAAACTTATATCTCTTCAGTGCAGATCAATTCAAAACATTTGGAGATGTGCAAAATCTGAAAGAGAACAAATTAAATTACCAATGATATCTAAATAGGAAAGCCAAAAATCATCTAAAAAAAGGGCTTTGCAAGAGGGAGATTATCCTTCGTTTAAAAAAGGTTTCTTAAATCTAGATATTGTAGGTTTCCAAATAAAATCGGTTTTAAAATCACAGAAGAACTGGCTACTGGGTTGGTGAATGTCCTCGGGAACTAATAGGCCAGCAGTAGAGTGCTTTAGGTTACGACAGTAAATCGTGAACTTAATGAAATTTGGACGTCATTGCTAGGAATCCAAATAGGTGTCACAAACATTAGAATAAGTTCGATAAATTGTTTCTATAACCTAAGATATCATTCATGATTAAACTAGATAATATGTCTACAGTATAAGACAATAGAAAACTCCTGGTTTGCATACATTTAATTACATTTTTGTACAGGTTCATATAAACATATAGGAAATTGTTGTTTTAATAATTATAAACCTTAACACGACTTGTACGTCGAAAACATCAAGATTAAATGAAATAACGTAAAATCTCGAACTGAACGAGACTTCTTTAAGGTAACAGATATGAACTTGACAGTATTACTTAACAATTTAGAAATATGAAGGTATCCCGAATTCATATATGACATGACTAAATTATCAAAAGTTCGGATAAAGAACGATCTAGGGTCGACTTAGGTCGATCTTTGATTTCTGGGGCGAACTCAAATTGCGCCAAAAATGAATCTTATTGCGCCACAATCAAATTGCGCCAGTACTCGAATTGCGCCACTTATTTTGGACCATCCTAGATAGTAATTGCGCCAATGACAAAACTACAGGTAAGGTGATTTTATTTAAATGCAAAGATATGACTTTACATATTTTACAAATTTCGAGTTCAAGTCATTTTAATAGTAAACACTATACGTAGAGAATCTATACATCTAAAATTGACGACTCGGTAAGTCAATAAAACTCGAGTAAAAATCGGGCAAAGGCAGATTTGGGTAAAAGGCCAGGGCTGATATCTTTAACTCAGAGCGCGCACATAGTCTTTCCTTGAGATTTCGCGGCAGTGTATTTCATTGCGCTTTGCTAAGTTCCTCTAATTTTGATGTACGTGATGGCCTGTATCTTGGTTATAGTATCTAAAAACACAAACATTGCCGGATGGGGGAATAAAATTGCTCATTGTAATGGCAATCAAAGGCCTCAAGTCCATTGTTTGTTCGTCTAGCGAGTGATGGAGTTTCAGGCCAAACAGGGGGTGGTAGCTTTGCGTTATCAATGCTTCTAGAAAGTACGTTGTCAGAAAACTATTCTACTCTACCGTCGGAAGGCATGTCGGGCATTTTCCTCTGGTGGAAGAAAAGCTAACCCCAAAAAGTGCTGCAGCCACTTTCTGATGTCATTGCCTTTATTGTTATACTCTTTTGCAAGTCCTTTAGCTTGGATATTTTTCCACCAAGATTGCCCGAGATGGAACCTACAAAGAATACAGGTAAGGGTGGCGCAATTAGATTCTGTTTACTGGCGCAATTTATATCTACCAAATTCAAAATTGTGGCGCAGTTTCTATGTATGAAAATACACAATTGGCGCAAATTGATTCCGGCCGATTTCTGTCTGTTCTGTACTAATTACCTTAATTTTACCTGAATTTTACCAATTAAAAGTTAGAATATTCAAGCGCAATATAAGATAAAATATTTGTTTCAAATATGATGGTTAAATTCAAAATAAGATTAACTAGAAATTATTATTATAAACATTGCTGTAGTTGAATTTGATTAGACTGACAGTTAGTCTCAATTTTAAAATGCTTATTTTTAAAAGTGTAAGTTATTGAATATTGTGCTTATAGTCTGACTATTTATGTGTATATGGCTGTCTTTCCATGTTCCTACTTGTATTCGGCTTACTATCACAAAAAGACAAGACCATCCTATCAGATTCTTCAGTCATGTTAAAGAGATATTCAATAGATAACTCAACATCATCCTTAATCACAAACTGTATTCATGAATATAAAGCATTGCCACCAATAAGGCTGCAAGCATTGTATACCCAGGTGTGAGCATCAAAGGGTACTACTTTCACTATACTGCTTTCACTATACGCAAAGCAACTCACGGTTAATAAAAAAATTTAAAATATATTCTGAAATCTGATATTTTGAATTTATTTTGCAATCAAGGAAAAAGTGATAACTATCTTAATCCTGTTAATTTGTATATTCATTTGTCTTTTCTTTTATAATATTCTTGATTTTTTTTACTTCTTTAACCGTTTGGCATAAATTTCTTTTGGTTCAGTATCAAAACCTATTTTGGTGTTATTTTTGGTATATAGAAACCAAGATAAAAAAAATCCGTCAAAATTCTTGTCAAGAATTTGACTTACTCGGAAAGCATCCTTAAAGAATGGGTCGATACAATAACTGGAATGTTAGAAGAAATATAGATTTTTGAGTTTCAATGAATGATTTTAGTAGTAATCTACTAACTAAAGATATATTCGAAGTTAAATTTAAGGACTATTTTTACACCAAGTGTACTTCTAAAGACAATAAGGAGAATTCTTATCAATGAAATTTTAATCAACTTAACAACATACTTTTCTCAGCACCGTATCCGGCTGTAAACAATTAAAGGTAGGACTCCCTGTAGCAAATTTCAGAGTTGTAGGTTATGATTGATTTAACCACAGAATCGAGCAAATGATACATTGGCTGGAATTTGATAAGACTTTTTTGACAAGTCTAAGCTACCATTACTACTAATTCTATTTCCTAGGTATACTTTTCAAAGAAGTTCCTAAATTTAACAAATGTATTTTGAGGTTTTACACAATTTCGTGAAGATTTTGTTTTACTTTTTCACTCAACCACCATTTATTTCAATTTTCTGAGATCTCATCTAGCCCAATTTGTAACCTTGCTTTTAGCATTTATTGCACATCAAACATACATTTACAGGTAAAATATTTATGTAATTTTGCACATATTTAAAACAAAATATAGATCTTCAAGGTATGTGAACCTATTGTCTTTTTTGTTTATTTAACTATTTAACTACTAGGGTAATTAAATGTATGCAAACCAGGATGACACCCACTATCACATACCCTGCTGACAAATTACCTGGCCCAAGTCAATCGGCCATAACAATTCACGGTCACTGAACTGAAATGGAATTATGAGTCC
Source organism: Modiolus philippinarum (assembly GCA_002080025.1). Taxonomy (NCBI): domain Eukaryota; kingdom Metazoa; phylum Mollusca; class Bivalvia; order Mytilida; family Modiolidae; genus Modiolus; species Modiolus philippinarum. Next base: position 4,230 of record MJUU01025848.1, on the reverse strand, counting down.
ATTGAATTGCAATAAAAATAGACGAAAAATTAGTTTAAACAAGAGTCACTTAAACATGAAATGTAGATCAATGTAGAGACAATCTACAAAATACCCAGAATAACTGTCAAAGATTTACCCACTGACCAACTTTCATTTTTGTGACACTTATTATATAGTTTCTTAGAAATGGACCTAACATACACATTGCCTTGTGTCTCTGAAGCTTAAGATGTAGGTCAAAGTGACAAACTGTCGATTAGACAATGAAGTTAAGAGGTTATCCATATGGAAAAATGACAAAATATTGACCGACTCGATAAACCAGAAGTAGTATCCAAACAAGTATGAAAACCCATCCCAAATTATGTCATGAATATGTGATTTCAAGTATTGACGGACTAGTACTAAGTACTAAGCCGTAAACCGATAGTAGTAACCTGACAAGTCTGAAAATGTATCGCGCAATATGACTATGAAAAGATTATGCCAAATTTCAAGTTTGTATCATTTTCCGTTGTCGGGAAAAGCTTGCCAAAAGTTGTGACGGACGCGGAATGACGGACACTGGTTAAACAGGAAAAAGGAAAAATGAAAGGATATAAAGTGAATGTACATGTGACAAAAACGCACACGATACTTAGAAAACTCCAGTTTATCAAGGACAGGACTTTTATTCCTGTCTACATCTTGATGTCGCCTGAGGGTCTTCAACAAGAGGTGAAAAATGTATGCCTCCTCCTTCGGATCGGGGGTACAAAAAATCAGCGATAAAGGGGAAAACCTCCTTTTTCGAAGCAGAGTATAACTACATTGTACATGCATAGAATATAATTATGCATAATTTAATAGACGTATAAACAATTAAAGGATATTGAGTAAATGCACATGTGTCAAAGTCAAAACCAAGAAATGGAGCAACGTTTTCATTGTTCTTAATCTTGAATTCACCATAAGCTTTCAGCAGTGTCCTCATAATATACAGTTATTTAATGCATATGAGGGTAATAGGCTAGAATATTTTGCCCAAAGGCCGAGGGCAATAGAACACTTGGAGGTTTCTGACACCGAGAGCAACATTTTCCAGTCTATTACCCTCATATGCATTACTGTTTTATTACCTGATTATATTATATTAGCTAAATCATATCCCATGCAAGCAAAGAAGTTGTTTTCATGATAAATCAAATTTTAATTTATAAATCGTCATCTATCCAAAAATGAAACTAGATTTTATACCCCGTGAAAATGTACATCTTCATATGAAGCAACAGAATAATGGACATTTTGTTTCTGCAAATTTTATTATATAAATAAATAAAAACATTAAGATAAATTTTAACAGAAAAAAAACTAATAAAAATACCTGTTAATATATTTTCAAGAAAAAATATATTTGTATAAATGTTATTAAAATTAATTGTAATTTGTACTCCAAATTTTTTCTCAATAAACTATGTGATGAAAACAAGGTAGCATTGTCATATTTGGATTCCAAGTGGCCAACGGCTTTTGTTTGTTATGAAAACAACAATCAAATGCTGAAGATGTTTATCTTTACATGCAAATACAAGGTCTATATTTAAATTCTTCGTACATGTATATTAGTGACATGTGACAGAATTTGTATAACAATAGCCAGTTAAGATCAGGTCAGGATGTTTAGTTCTATGGCACACTGCAATAACTGTGGTCTTGAAAAAATACTATTGCAAGTAATGGACCAAATCTCTATTTTTTATTGGGCGAAAATACCATAATTATGTTTTTCAATTATGTATTGACTACTGTAATAAGAAATATTTCACTAAACATGTCATGAATTTTTCTTTGATTTTTAATTAATTTTTTCCCTATTTTTATAGCCACCAAATGGACTATACTCTTGTTTTTATCATGATCATTTATATGTGTATATCTTATTACGAAACACCTGTTATGAAACTGAAACTGAAAGTTTTATAAAAATCATGTCGTGTTTATTTGAACGGTCAAAAAAGATAAACAGAGGAATACCAGAGTGCAAAAATCAACATGCTACGATGAAAAACATGTGTTAAATACTAAATAAGTAAAGATCAAAAATTGACAAACCTTTAATGTATTTAGATTGAAGTGACCAGGTACACTTGAATTGAAAGTAGAAACTTGCATTTAAAATGTTTTTAAAAATTAACCTGTTGATACCCACATGTAACCGTAAAATCCGATCAACAAACATAAGAGAGAAACCCCCTTTTGTCGATTTTCTTTGCTTTGTCCCGTTTCATTTAATATCAGTTTATGTTCTTAAGTTCTAGAAAAACATAATTTTATTATAGAGAAACGAAATAAATGACGAATCATACGAACGTATCAACCAACAAAATACCGAAGTTATATATATATATATATATATATATATATATATAAAGTCTAAAAACAACGACAAACTTGGAAATCTTATTTAGTCCTCAGGATAAGCATGTAAATATGCTTATACAGGTCTTGAAAAATAAATTATATGAGTCTGAAATCAAAGACCAACCGAGTTAAAGTTTCAGGATATGATATTATCGAGAACATCTTTCCACTGAGGAATTTGACCATTACAATTTGAGTGACACGCAACACTACATTTGAGGAGAAATTTTCTATTTAAATTTTAAACACTACATTTAGTGTTGCGTGTCACTCAAATTGTAATGGTCAAATTCCTCAGTGGAAAGATGTTCTCGATAATATCATATCCTGAAACTTTAACTCGGTTGGTCTTTGAACGCACCACTTGTTGTATGGCTTTTAGCTTCTGAAATATTTAAACTTTATATATTCCCAATGTATTTATATAAAATTCCGAAGTCCCAGAATAAATCGGCCTATTTTGTCAAAACAAATTCAATAATGAAGCAACAGCAACAATTTTTTATGGAAAGTGAACGATTACAAAAGTCACAGATTTGCTTTCCGTATAATTGTCTTGTTGTAAAATTTGTTGTCTAGAGTTACCAGACAGTTATCTCGGCTTATGTTTTAAAGTAAAGATCAAGAAGGGGCTAAATTTTCATTGTTTCAAGTCATTTTTGCATTTTTTGGTAAAAAAGTGATTTTTTGAGAAAATAAAATTGAGAATTTAAAATCTTCAATTTTTTCAGAATTTTGTTTACATGCTTACAGAAACGTTGAGTAAAAATTTCATCATGTTTTGACAAGTCTTTGAGGAGATATTTCTGTTTAAATTTCAAAGTACAAAGAAATGTACGTTACCGGTGCGTTTCTTATATACTGTCAATCTAGATTCTGCATATGCGCATTTCGACAACTTATGTCTCTTTAAATAACAATAACAAATTATCATGGGAAACAAATAACAATAACAAATTATCATGGGAAACAAATAACAATAACAAATTATCATGGAAAACAAATTTTCACGGGAAACATACATATCATACAAAAGGGGATCTATCAATTCACCTATTTTCTTAAAATAAATAATTGACGAAAGGATATGGAGTAAATGAACATTAGACAATAACACATATGTTAACTCAAACTGCAATAAGTTTTTATTTTTATTCAGTTAAAAGTAAGTTTAAGATTGTATTTTGGGTTTACTCAGTCAATCACAATATTCTGTTTTATTAACAGTTTGATATTTTTCTGTTTATTTAAATATATTTCTCTATCAGTTTTTTAAATTTACATGTGATGAACAATTGAGAATAAAAAGGTACACTTGATTCACCTTAGTGTTATTTTGTGAAGGCTTTTATTGATTTATTTATTTTTTGGTGGGGGGGGGGGGGGGGGGTCGTCAAATAAGAATTGGAAATGCGATAGATCTCAAACTCTCTTACACAGTATAGGTCCTATACTTTTACTCGATACCAACTTGCAGAAGGTTAGTATATGTTGTATCCGAGAAATTTTTACTGACGCCGACAAAGACGCCAATGCTAATACAAACGACGGAAAGTCGCCGCCGATTGAACACAGACAATACAATAAGAATAATTTCCCTGTCCATTTTAGTATTTCATGCTGCTGTATTCACAAAAATACGGAAGCGTATTGATGCCACACGAAGAACAAAAATATCTCATAATTATGAGATAATATCTCATAATTATGAGATAATATCTCATAATTATGAGATAATATCTCATAATTATGAGATATTATCTCAAAATTATGAGATAATTATCTCATAATTATGAGATTACATCTCATAATTATGAGATAGTATCTCATAATTATGAGTTAATAAGT
>MJUU01025846.1:611-12904 GCA_002080025.1 Modiolus philippinarum | reverse complement strand
TCCAATAATAAGACTATAATCCAGAAATAAATTACAAACACTGTACTTGACGGAAAGAATGGATCATCCATCTATTAATCTAAACAAATTATAACATTTTTGAGTACTTTTAGCCAAGGGGTGTGTGAAATTTACTGCTATTTTATTGTGCAATTAAACTGTTTGTATAAGAGGACAAAAACCATGTTATGCTCCAACCCTTTCCCCTTTTTTATTTTATCAAGAATGTACTAGTGACTACAACAGGGAAGAAAACTCTCTTTTATTTATATAGAAACGATAAGTTTAAGTACCACCATTACAAGTCAGGAGAATGCGCACTATGGCACTTGAATGTTTAAAATATTTTTATACAAATTATCTCCACCATGTTTCAAAGATCTTGTAACTTTTAAAAACAATTCTTAATACAGGAGTTTGTCTTTTAATACAGTATGGAGTTGGGAAAACAATTCCCCGTGTTAGAGATGTATGCTCTTTATTTTTCCTAGATAAGGTGTACATGAGATTATATCTCTCACGTGTCGCTTTGTTCAATTTCTATTATCTAAATTTATGTAAATTCTTAAACCCCAGGTTTAACTCCCTCCATCGTATTTTTGTCCTTAGCTATTTTTGATGTTACTGATTATTCGGATTTCGTTTGGCGTGATGCATTTTAAACATTTTTTGAAATAATGGATTTCCTATGTTTGGGTTCTAGTGCTGCTGATGAGAAAAAAAATTAATTTCCGAAATGGCCATACTGCTCATTAAAATTATTGCAGTTGGAGTTAACATATGTGTTATGGTCTCATGTACATTTACTCCATATCCTTTCGTAAAATATTATGGTTTTAGATATTCAAAACTTTTAGATTTACCTTTTGTGAGGACAGCCATCTATTGTAAGAATTCTTTCATATATGCAGCAGCTGTTTTATGGAATTAATTACCTGATGATTTTTAGGAAATTATATAATTCTTATCAGTTTAAAAATATTTTAAAGGCCTGGAATCGAAACCAGTGTAGCAACAGCAGTAGAATACCGAAGGAACAAGGGAAGCGAAGACCACAAAATCGAAATCCAAAGACATGGCAAAAAACGCCAACAGAGAAAAACAAAGACAAAACAAGGACGTAAGACAGCTACAATGCCCGGAAATAAAAAGACGACATTAAAAAATCTAAAGCACTCATAGTGTGAACTCCCATGAAAAACCGGGAGTGACATCAGGTGCTCCGGAAGGGTAAGCATGTCCTGCTCCGCTAGCGGCACCCGTCACACTATCAGTGAGTCAATCCAGGGTTGAGTCAAAACCGGTTATGTCAAATCCGTGAAGACGTGAAATCTAGCTGAAAATGTCCGTTTTCATTTTGGACACAGACACGTCATATCTGTCAATGATATCATGTTGACGGCCATAAATATCTGAAGGGATAAAAGCAACAAAGGCTGGACAAATCCCTTACTAAGTAACTTTTTGACAGTGTTTTTGCTCTATTAAAAAAAATCACTGTATAGACTACATGCGCGGCAGTAACGAATCGACTGTGAAATGTACACTCCATGGGCTGGTATATTGCTGCTCAGAAAGAGAAAATTCACAATTGGGAAGTTAAAATCATCACGTTTGTCATACAGCTTAGATTTCAAACGTCCATCTTCATCAATGTATATAACTTGTGACAGATCTAAGTACGAAGCTGAAGTAGGTGTATCAGTAGTCCCTTTAATTTCAAGCTCATTGGGATAGATCTGGTGTAAATATTCCTTGAATTTTGGATTATTAAGAGAAAGTACATCGTCTATATAGCGGAAGCTAAAATTAAAGGATCGGGCTAAATGTTTTTGTTTTTTTCTGTGTAAGCCCTTGTAAAAACTTGGCCTCATACGAGTTAAGAAAGAGATTGGCTAAAAGTGGCGCGCAGTTAGTTCCCATGGGAATCCCGATTGTCTGTTGAAAAACGCGACCTCCAAATTCGATTAAAATATTATCTATTAAAAATTCCAACATCTTGATTACGTCATTATCCGTGTACTTCTTGTTTGACTCAGTGTGGTTCTTTACAAAATATGTTTTGTCTTTCCCTACTACTAAGTAAGTGTATCTGCGTTCTCCGTTTTTAGTGCAGAAACATTGATGTATCAAATCCGAAATTATTGTTTTCAATTTATTGTGTGGCAGGGTAGTATAAAGAGTAGAAAAATTAAAAGTTTGTATGTAGATGTAATGATTGTAAATAATTTTTATCTGCAATTCTATAAAATTTGGAGTCTTAATTTAATTATTGCCGATTTTAAACTTCTTATTTCAGGTTTTTCATTCCTCTGCTTTTTATGTTTTGATTTGCCTTTTTAAATGTGACTATTGTGTGAATTTTATTTGTGAGTGCTGTGTGATTTTTATTTTTTCTTACTTATTTGAAATATTGAAACATGCAACATCGAAATTTTACAAAATTTTGCTTAAAACTAAAGAGTATCTTACTCATGCATATCTCTGTCCTTGGCTGAATTTGGCTTTTCAATTCAGATCCTTTTGGTTATTTGTTCTCTATCAGCTTTTACACATTTTCGGTCAACGGACTTACATTTTTGGGGGTTTTATCTGCACTGATGAGACATAAGTTGTCGAAATGCGCATATTAACAGCAACTTCGGTATTTTGTTATTTATTTGCTTGCATGACAGTGCTTAACTTTTATTTTGTTTTGTATCTTGTTTATCTTGTGCTAGTTTGTTTTATGTATGTGTATATGTTATTGTTGATCAAAAGCTCTATAGAGCTTATGTTTGTTTGTTCTACTTATATGCCGACTTATTATTATCTAAATTAATTTAAATTCTAAAACCGAAGGATTAACTCCCTCCATCGTAGTTTTGTCATTAGCTGTATTTGATATTACTGATTATTCGGATTTCGTTTGGTTTTATGCATTTTAAACATTTTTTGAAATTATGAATTTCCTTTGTTTGGGTTCTAGTGCTGCTGATGAGGAATAAATTTCCGAAATGGCCATACAGATCATTAAAATTATTGCAGTTGGAGTTAACATATGTGTTATGGTCTCATGTTCATTTACTCGATATCCTTTCGTAAAATATTTAAATAAAACTTATGTCTTAATGTTTTGCTTATGAATTTACTTAGGGGCCTAAGGGGTGGGGGCCTGGCAAATTTGGAAAGGTTAGATTATTTATTTCCAACTCCATTCTGGTCAAAAAATTTATTTCCAAGCCTTTGGAGGTCAGGTTATTTATTTTCTTGTATAACAAAAAAATTTTGACCATTAGGAGTGGACTGAATATTTATTTTCATGTGTAACCAGGCAAGATTATTTATTTTCAACTTATCCGGGGCCAAGATATTTTTTTACAAAATCTGCCAGNGCATCAAATGGTCGTTCCCTTATGAACAAACATTAAGATAAGTCCAAAACTTTTGAAACTAAAATTTGACATGCACCACACCTATTGTAAAATATTTTGATTTTAATATAGTTATTTTAATTCGAGGTCATAAGGCTAAAGATAATTATAGAGCAACGGTCTGTTAGATATCTAAATAACGACATTACTGCAAATTAAGTTTCTGTAGATGGCCATTCCGGGAAGTTATATCTTTTCTGTGCATATACCAAAACAGACAGTTGAAAACAAGTGTCAACTAATGAGGTATAAGTTGTCGAAATGTGCATACCAGTATGCAGAAAATAAATTAACAGTTACTTCGGTATTTTATCATTTACGCTAACTCGGGAACAGATCTCAATCAGTCAACAAATCAAAACTATTTCCGTAATTTGAATATATTTGAATATAAGACACAACAACATTTTACAAGACCTATTGATTTTACCTTAGCCTCATACCACTTTAAAAACTTATCCACAAACAGGTAACATGAATCTCTGAAGGATTTCCAATCCCCGTCGCAAATCCCATTAGCTGAAATTCAAATACGTATACATGTTAAGATCATAGTTTTTGCTTAAATAATAAATATAACAAGATTTTCAATTGCAATCAGTAGCCGATGTCACCCCCAGACAACTAATTCGATAATTCCATCTCATTGGCAGCCTCAAAATCTACCCAGAAATAAATTTCGTCGAAATCGGACAACTTTGCAATTTTGTCGGCCATCTTGGAAAGGGCAGCCATTTTGACATTTTTTTTCCGTTAAAATTCTTTCCTTACATATTACTGAACATTTTTCAAAATATGAACAAATTCTGCAAAGCTTTTCCAGAGCTATTGAATCCTCAATTTTGCAACGTAAAATGGAGGGCATCTTGGAAATGCTACGTCTGGGGTCACATAATAAAAATCAGAAGAAAATCAGAATAACAACATGTGACCTAGGGGGGGGCGACCATTTGATTCTGAGGGGGGTGGCAGTTTTGGTCGAGTCAGATTATTTATTTTCAACATTTTGCGGGTCAGAAATTTTATTTTTCGCTGCTTCGCGGCGAGATTACTTATTTTCTATATACTGTATTGAATAACCTGGGGCCATATTATTATTTTTTTTCTGGGTGGTTGAGGCCAGATTATTTATTTTCATGGTTTTCAAAAGTATTTACAAAATCTGCCAGCCCCCCCCCCCCCTCAGAAACATATGGTCGTCCCCTAGCGTTGTATGGGGTGAAATAATTATGCGGTGCACGACACACTGCCAAGTCGTATTTTGAAAGAAAGAGACTAAGCCATGTAGCCGGTAAAACAAGTAATTGGCAGTCATCGGCAAGAAAAATTTTCCTCGTAACTATGTTCGGAACCTCTGTTTCAAAACCTTTTTACCAAAATTTTACAATGTCCAAATTTTCTTGTTCCATAAAAATTGAAAGAATATGGAGTAAATGCACCTGAGACAAAGGCTATAAATACATAATAAACAAAACAATTGAACAATGCTTTATTGTTGATTTTCATCTTGAAGTTATCATTAGGCCTTCAACAATTTTAACATCTTAATTTCAAGACGGTCCCTAGTTTGGATGGAATGTATAGCTAGATGCCTAACAAAAACACTGTTTGAAAATCCCATGAAAACGGGATCGTCAACAAACTGAATTAACTAGCAAAGTGTTCTTTTTAAATTCGGTATCATCCCTTATCTACCAAAAAGACCTGCTTGTTATTACGACAGGAAGACTATCACAACATATAAGCAATCACAGGTTGCTCGTCGAGTCGACTGTAAGAAAACTTGGCATAATAAAATCGTGAGATTTGGACACTATAATATCAAAAGGTCAGAACAACAAGATTACGGAAAGTAAAAATCAAAATTTGAAAGTATATGGGAAATGCTCTCCAGATAAGAACACCATATAATCTTTTAACATTTCATCACATATCTAAGCATTTTCATAATCATTTGGGAATATCAAACAAGGCTTCCAAAAAGTTAACTTATTGGGGTCAAGAAGACTGTTGGAAAAATAAATTCCGTCTAGAAATCAACATCATTTGCTTTGAATGATTATTGATTGGCATGTTCAACAGAATTAACAATAGTTTTACTTTTACATGCTGCACTCATGGTTCTTTTTTTACCACAACAAATGCTTGTTCTTTTAAAACCCCTACATGCTTTGTTTTAGGTCGTTTTAATCTGGAGATGGGATGTTGTATCCTTGACATTTACCCAATTTCCTTTCCTTTTCATAAGCTATATGAACACTTGTCAGTGGTCACCCTTAAATAAGTAATTTATTTTTACTTATATATGTTATCACTGTTTTAGTCAATTTCGTAAACTTTTCATGTATTTAAGCCAGTAAATACAGATTCGCTCATTAAGATGCGTTATCTCCACTATATAGACATATACACAAAATGATGAGCATCTAATGTCTCAAAGGACTAATTTTCAAAACTGGTGTTCCCCTCTAAATTCTTGGTGCGCTTAGATAAAATTTACTATCACATATAGTTCAGCTGTTGAATTCATTAAAAGAAATAGTGTGGCTACATCAAAAACTCTTATAACAAAGTAGTAGAAGGCTAGAGATTCAACATTATGTCAAAATTTACTAATTTAAGTAATCTGACATAGCCTGAAAATTAGATCATTTGATCCTTACTTGAACATGTAAACTTGATTTACTTAAACAGGTTAAGAAAATTTTAAGGGAGACCTTAGACTGTAGTAAATAATACTTAAATATGAAAAAGAAACGAAATGGGGTGAGTGTCAAGGAGACAGCATCCCATCTCCAGGTTAAACTATTAAACTGAAGTTATAAAACTACGTAATATTGGTATTCTTGCTCCGATATGACCAAAATCTGTAAAGGAAAAGCATTGAGGCATCTTAAATACACCATATCAAGTAACAACACGCATGTCCTGATGGTAGGTGTCAAACGCGAATTTCGAGTTCACTGTTGTCACCGATTTGATTCTTTAATTATACAAAAATCAATACATCGATGTCAATAATTAACTGAAAACTTTTGAGCTAGGTAAATTTATATTTAGCATATTTGTAGCACTCAAGGTTTAACATTTTCATCAATTAAAATGTAGTAAAATAGTTGTCATTTCATAAAAGGTGAGTACAGTTCAAATTAGTAGATAGCTTGTTTTCATGTGAATTTTCTGAAATTAGGCATTTGAAAAGTGCCTTAAATTAATTTCAGTCATTTTATAAAATGCCTAAAGTGGTTGGTCCTTTTATAAAATGCCTAAAAATAAGCAGTCATTTTATAAGGAATTTTGATAATATAAGTTATCATGCATTGAACCAACTGACATGATTATTTAGATAGTGTCGAAAATCGTTGAACGGTAAGGCGTCAGCCGCACCGTTCAACCATTTTCGACACTATCTAAATAATCATGTTAGTTGGTTCATGCATGATAACATTTTTGTGCGGTTATGCTAACCATAGTTTGCATTAAACTACGAAAATGACCTACATTTAACTACACGATTCTAAAAATAAACACTATACCAACTGACAGCGTAAATACACAACCGAGTGATTTATTGATTTTTCAAGTTGTATAAAGATGACGTTTTCGAAATCCTTTGGAAATGAACGCAGATAAAACATCCCATATAATTTACATGTTATTCCAAATATAGATGTTTTTCGTATTTTGATTTTCAGGCTGAAATTACTGTTACATTACGTAGAAGTAAAGTATGTTTAATGTTTCGATGTGTTTATTTTTCTATGCTTACTGCATGTTTGTTAATTATCACGATTATTGATTTTCTTGTTGTGTATGGCGGACATGGTTATTTAGCAGGTGGTTAATCAGCCAATAGAATCCAAGTTTATAACCGCACAATAGCATTTGTCTCTTGTCCATAGCAGAATCAGAAATTCTATGTGAAGCAGAACATAAATTTACCATATTTTGAAGCAACACAGTGTAATAAAGAAAAGGAAAAAGGTACGATTGAAAAAAATGAAATATTCACAAAAGCTTTGAGACTTATCAAGACTAAAATTGTTATACAATATTTTGGTTATTACTTAACATCATATCCAACAAGGGGCATTATATCATACAGCCTGTCCGTCTCACTGTATCGTATTTGTGAAATACTCCAAGATTGCTTTATAAACTCGGGTAAACAAATTTCCTATATGGTATCATACTACAGAATGTTAAGTGCAGCCTACAAATGTTGATTAAGAATATTTGTCACAAGACCTAAGAAAAAATAACGTTGAAATTCCCTTTTGATAATATTTCATAGATGATGATTTTTAAAAGCCCATTCGGAAATCATCTTGCATTACATAGGGTTTCAGAGTAGTTTACCCCGAAATGCATTTTGCTTTTGAAAAATTTTCTAGGGATCGAACTAAAAACTTCTCCGACAAAAAAAACGACAGAGTGTAAAAATAATGTTGCTTAAATAAAAATTTTGAAGACATGTAATTTTGTTAAACTAGAATGCTCAAAATTTAGAAATATTCCAAAGTTTTCAGAAGGCTAGTTCCGAAAGCACTTGGACCTCTGATCCTAATATCGAGCGTGTCTAAAGATTGGAGCATTTTATTCACAATTTTATTGAACATGTGATTTTTTAATCATGCCTGTGGATCTTTATAAGCAATAGGTCATACAAAGCTCATCTGGTAGTCTGCATGTTTTTTTTCAGTTTTGAAAGATGTTAAATGCCTATTACGTGTGCTTAAGTATTAATTTTGAGTTCAGCTTAGTATCATATTTTATGTGAAAACAATTCATTTTGAAAATCATTTTACCAAAAGCGACAACACGGGACTACAGTATTCAAGTAGTTTATGAATTATGACGGCGATTTATATTACAAAAACAGGATAACAGTAAACACCTACAATGGCCGGGAACTATAATCACATGCCACAATTTACAAGCGAACTGGACTAGAAAAACAATAATGAAAACAAGAGACAAACATAAATAACGATAGGAACTCGGGATAGCCGGACTTGGTAACGACACTAATAAAAGCCAGCGGTAAGGTTAAACAGGTTTATTGGTACCCATACATCCCCTTTCTCTATCCCGTTTCTCCAGGGTGTAATAAACATGCGAATAAAACCCAATACAGGTAGACTACTAACTCAATAACATATACATGTTGTCGGTTGATATAAAGTGTTTGTGGCGTTTTTCTAATATATTTTTAAAACAAAAGATCAACTTATACTATAATACTAATACTTTAAAATTATAAAAACAAAAAATGAGAAAAAAAGAAAAAAAATCTATTAATTCTAGCAACAAGTTCAAAATGTAATTTGAAATACAAATTTAAAACAACGCTTACATATTCTATGAGGGCACAGCAGCAATTTTGTTAAACAATTGTCTTAAAACGTCAACTGTTTTCTTGATATGAAAATAATCAAAATGAGCTGCTATAACAATTCAGAGAGATACAGAGATAAAAATCTGTTATTCTCCATGTGAACAAAAATGTCTATAAAAATAACTTACCGACTGACAATAAAATTGCTACGAAAATTAAACAAAATAAAGCTTTCATGTCTGTTTTTTTGCAGTATTAAATAAAACTTTCAAACTGCTAAACGTTCAAACTTATATACAGATTTGCCATGAAAAAAGTTTCATAAAATTCAATTTGAATTAAGTAATTATTAGAAGAAATTATCGGACAATTTTTAAATGTCGTTCTCAAAGTTCGGTCATTAAGTTATTTTCAGTTTTTAATCATAACAATAACAATTCAAAAATTTCAAATGACAGCTCCCACTGAAAATATTTAAGTAATTACGTCCTCTAATTGACTAATTTCATACTGGGTAGTGTGTCCAGGCTGGGCCGATATAAAAGTGCCAATTTTTTTAGATATTACTGTGGGAAATTGAGCTTGAAATCGAGTGTCCGAGCTCGGCTATTATGAAAGTGCTAATTCGATATAAAAAAATATTCTTTAAACAGTTCTTACCTTCAGTAAGTTATTTTTTTAGGTATTCAACTGTTATCTCGGAATTTTCAATTTTTGACATTTCTAATATATATAAAATATCAAAAATCGAAAATGTGGTATAAATAAACCTTTGTTGATGTCCGACATGGCTGCACAAACGTCAATAAAAGTTAACTGACAATTAAATTCTAAATCTAAATTATAGTCTTAACCAGAGACATACATGGCTCTGCCTTAACAAATATAATTAAATTAATATATAGTGAACATCAGAAGAAACGCACGACTTGTTTCATGCAGTCCAGCCTCTGAAATATTTAGTTAAGCTTTATCAATATAAAAAATACCAGAGTGGTCAAGAGCCGAAATCCATGAGACAAAAAGACAAATCAGGTGGAAACCACGGGAAAAAAATTGTCGACCGCAATGGTCCTGACTTGGTACAGGCATTTCAAAAGAAATGGTGGGTTAAACCGGGTTTTATGGTTAGCCAAACCTCCCCTTCCATTGTAGTAGCGTCCGGTAGCAACTCAACAGCAATTGCTGTTGGAAGGTTGCAGACACTTTAGACATGATTAAGACCAAGATATAACCGACATAAACGTCAGCACACGAATATCTCCTTTATATTTTTTGTGTTGCAGTATGTGCAAAATTTAATGAAGAACTGTTTGTGAAATTCACCGAAGAATTTGACTTCAATATGTATTAACCAGAAAAAAAAATTCTGAAAAATATGCTAGTAGTTAGACTGGTCTTTAGAGTATCTATAAGAACCTCTTGAGAAATGTTTGCATTAACATGTAAAGTAATGCGGAAAGAGATAATATTGAAATTCTATTAAATAATAAGCAACTGTATTAACTTGTTAAGTTGTTTTCAATCAAATTTTCAAAAAGTATCAAATCGATCCGAAGCTCGAATATATTTTAGCTTTAAAACAAGTGTAACTCAGAAGAAAACTTGAATGAATGCTTTTACTGGTTTACTTTGGAGGTGGAGGGTGTTGATTTTATCTTCAGAACTACTTTAAAAATCAGTGAAAAGTTATTATTAAAACTGTACGTATCTTTCTGTAAAATTTTGACAATTTTGCAAAATCTGTAGGTTTCTTTCGTTGTCCCTTAAATCAGCACTATGTTTTTAATGTTCATTATGTAAAGCCAATAAGTCCTCAGCTTATTATTAAGTTTCATAACTTAGTCTTGTAAAGCATAGTCAAACAAGTGAAAATCATGTTGTACTAAAACCCTGCACTCAAGCATGACCGGATTTTGTTGAAAAATGCTTATTTCTTTTATGTTCTTAGAGAAGCAACGAATGTCTTCATAAATTATCTTTTCACAAAATATCAATTTGAATTTCTTTTACTCCGAAATCAGTCACGAACAAAAAAATCATTTTTGTTTTTTTTTTGTTTTTGTTTTTGTTTTTGTTTTTTTTTGTTATGTAATTTTATAGATTATTAGGCGGACAACCTATATATTAATTATTTCATTATTTAGTTGAAAATTTGCAATATCTAAATTTAAGAAAATTTTGTTAAAACTCAAGGTACTCTGCCTCTTGCATAGCACTGTCCTTAGCTGATTTTAGCTTTCCTATTTAGATCCTATTGGCAACTTGTTCTCTATCAGCCTTAAGATATATTTCGGTTTATGGATTTCCAAATGTTTTGATTTGATCTGCACTGATGAGACATAAGTTGTCGAAATGCGCATATGCAGAACTAAATTTACAATAATCTCGGTGTTTTGTTATTTGTTACCACTGACTGACCAACCCTTTGAGCGTTGTTAAAGTAATTTTTTTATCCATCACAAACAAATGAGCATTGTGACAGTTAACAATTGTCAGTCTAATTGTCACTGTATTTCTAATGATATAATTAAGAAATAATTCATGGCATGTATATGGTTATTGGAAATTTAACCATGGGCTGGGCCTTTATATTCGAATTTAACCCTGAGCGTTAGCGAAGGGTTAAATTTACAAATATAAAGGCCCAGCCCATGGTTAAATGACAATAACCATATACCTGCCATGAATTATTTCGATTCTAATATGACAGAAAACGGAATTTTTCCATTCTGAAGCGACCTTAAGGTGCGTTTACACGATCAGTTTTTTTCCATCCAACTCGCTTCAAACTTTTGGACGGCCGTCGAGAAGGTTTGATGGATAGGGTGTTTACACGCATCAAATTTTTCATCAAATTTTAGCAAGGTGCTCTTTGTCTTTAATTAGCAGCTTTAGAATTCTAACTTGCCACACATTGTAATTAGACAGAGTTAGCACCCAAAAAGTAAAATAAAATATTTAATTCTATCTGACCTCGAAATTTTTGTGACGTCAACCTTTCCCACGTCATAATAAAAAACGTCGGCAGTATATCAGTCTAGCGTCTTTTCAAAGTATAGGCAAGTACAAAAACAAATAAATAAATAAATAAATACTTAGAAGTAGTATATGGGGACAGTTCACCGCGTATTTGTGGAGGTGGAGGGAGGTGGAGCCGGAAGTGACGTAGACCGGAAGTGACGTGACCAAAGTCACGTGACCGGAAGCGGAAGTCACTTGGTCGATGTATAACATGTTTGGATTGCGCATGCGCAACCGGAAGTGACCATTTTTGAGGCCCTACAAGGGCCTTTTGACCGGAAATGACGTATTGGAACAACACGTGACCCCGCAGGGGCCTCGTATGACCATACTACAGTGTACATGCGCGACCGGAAGTGGGCGTAGCCCCAGGTATAGACCGGAAGTCGGTATGTATCTACTGTAAGTAGCCATATTGACCGGAATGACGTGTTGGAACAATACGTCACCCTGCAAGGGTGTTGTATGACCTTACTACAGTGTACATGCGCGACCGGAAGTGGGCGTAGCCCCAGGTA
>MJUU01025844.1:0-25259 GCA_002080025.1 Modiolus philippinarum | reverse complement strand
TGAAATTTCAGTGGTCGACATGCTGCGGTCGTATCATGCTGCGCTTGAAGTAGCCCTTTATTTGCATATGCAGAACACCTTACCAAAAAGACAAAACGACATTTTGATTGGTTAAAAAAAACGTGGGATTATTCTGAACCCTGAGTGAATTTTTATTGATATTTCTTTGATTTGACTGACAAGTTAGTCGTATTTATTCCATACTTGTTATGTTGTAAGGAGCTAAGGGGAATAATTTCAAAATCAAAGACACCGTCCTGCAAAAACCTGACCTGGAGTTAATCCCGGCTAACTAAAGAAGGGAATAGTATTGCACTCAAAACTTCCAATATGTTATTGGTATAATCCTGTTTACTGAAATTAAGCTTAGCAGCAAAAATATTTGGTTCATTGTAGAGGTCAAAGATTATTGATGAATCAGTAGATCGCAAATTTTAAATTGTATATATTTTTGTCGGCCTGGAAGCACAGTTCTGAATTTGGACCTTTTCCATACTTGCTATCTGTTTTACTGTTTTTGTATTGTATTGCGAGCAAATATGACAAAACTGAATTAGAAATTGGCCACAAGTCTGATTAAATTCAAATCTTAACACCCCTGCAGTTTTTTGTACACAGTTCTAAAGGTGTTCATGAATTTTATTCCTAGTGTCGTCACATGTTTTAAATTAAAACATATCTACATGTGTACATTGTGAAATCTTTTGACTTCATCAAATTTTATCGAGTTTCTGTAACACACCAGGTATCCCCCATAAAGATGCCAAGGAGTATATTGCTCCTTTGTGTTGTATCCTGTTTTTTTTTTCTTTGATTTTATGATGAAAAATACACGGAGCAAACAGAGCTCCATGGGAATTATATCATTATATCTAAGGAAAAAACATGACACAACACAAACAGAGCAATATGCTCTGTGGCATCTTTATTTGGATACCTGATGTGTGTAAGAGGGTAGCTGATTTCAAGAGGCAAGTCATGCAGACATTTATGTATTAACTATAAAAAAGATACTGCTAGAAGTAGGCTTGTCTTTAATGTACAAATAGAGTATTGCTAGTGCATATAAGTTTTCTAGACATCAAAACATAAGCTTTATACCTGCAAAAAATTCTATATTGTTTGTGTCAAACCAGAAAGTTAACTACAATGAACTTTTACTTTTTTTTATAATCATGTTATGTAAAAAAATAGTATATAACTATGAATATTTAAAGTATTACTTGATAGGAAATTAGGAATATGAATATGAAAATTATTGCTAAGTCCACCCCCTTATCTGTCTTTTTGCCATTAGTTCTATAGATGATATGATCTGAATTAAGTAGAGAACATGTGTACATAAATATATATATTGTAAAGTATTGTATTAGAATAAGCATAATATAATGTGTCAGATTTATATTACCCAGAAATAGGTGCAATACTCAAATGTAAAACTAGTTTTATTGCTAAATATAGAAATTTATATTGCTAATGTTAATAGTGGGTTATAATATTACTATTACCAAATTTTAAAGTCTTATTGTTGTTTTGTTTTGTCACATGTTATTTTAATATTCAAATGAAATCCTTAAATCGGAACATGGAATGAAAGAAATAATTCTTTTGTTTGTAAAAAGTGTTAGAACAATATTGTAATTGTGAAAGGAAACATGATAGTATATTTTGGGGGTTGTAAAGTATATTTATATTTCAAATGAAAAAAAATGGTACAGCAAAAATCTATTGTTTATTTAGCTCACCTGGATGAAAGTATTTATGAACTATTGTTATCACTTTTTGTCCTCCTGTTACCATTGTCAGTAAATTGTTACATTTAAAAAAATTTTCCAAACAATTTACATAATATATTCAGACTTCACAACTTTGTTGGTGAATACATGTGGCCTTTAGTCGATGTGTTATTATAAAAGTGGACTTGGGACTTTATGCTTCATTTAAAGACCCTCCACCACCACCACCTCTACCACCACCACCAAAAAAAAAATAGATAAAATAAATAAAAAACACTGCTTGGCCATTTTGAACCATTATATAAATGTCAAAGTAATCTATTAAAAAGTCTAAAAAGAGTAACACTTTGGGAAATCCTGAATGAAATCAGAACACACATGATTAATTTACTGTTTGGGCTGACAAATCAAATATTTACAGATATAAAAGTAATAAGGGTAAAATGGTCAAGAATGTTGATATTTGCTATTCATCCTTATTTTGGTTTAATGAACTGTATTTTTTGCAGATTTTTGATATGTACAGGATGTGAAATCATGTTCCTTGAAATAATCAATTTTATCTGTCTCCTCTTAATTCTTAAAGAGTATACTAGAAGGCAAACAACATATAACTTGTGTCCTGCCAATCTGCAATGTAGAGCATTTTTTTCTTTTATTCCTTGATAATTCATGAAGTTTTGAATAGCAAAATACTGAAGTTACTGTAAATTTAGATTCTGCATGTGGTCATTTCGACATCTTCTGTCTCTTCAGTGCAGATCAAATCAAATATTTGGGAAGGATCTAAAACTAAAAAAGAAGAATGTGTATTGTTGATAAGTTGGGTTGTGAAGGTATATCCAGGTGAGCAATTTACTAACTCTTGTGAGCCTGTTGTTTCTTCAGTGATGTGATTAACCACAAAGAATTCAAACATTTTATGTTCAATAATGTTATATACTGATAATTGATTAATCGTTTTATGGTTGTAATGTTTTAGTTTCAGATTTGATTTTTTAAAGATTTGAAAGCAATATTGTGACCCACTAGTGTTTTTGTAATTTAATGGTTTCTACTTAAGTTAATTGGCTGGACCTGTGATTTTTGTTTGTTTAAACACCAAACAGCTAATGAGATATGTTTTTACACTATTTTAAAATCAAACTGAAATTTTAACCTAGATAGTCATATTAAAATGATTACAATTCAATATGTCAGAATTGTACATTCCTTTACCTTCTTGAAATTAAAAAAACAATATGAGAAACATTTTATTGTTGATTTTAATCTAAGTGTCATCTTAATGATTTTAGCATTGGAATTGAAAGTAATTATATTGCTGTGAAATACACTTAAGGATGTTTTCTCCTGAGTGGTTAAAATTTCCCTGTATCCTGCATCAAGTTTTTCCCGAAACCTTTATTTTTAAAATGCAAAGACACTGAAATAATCATTTTTGAAGAGAAACCATTGTCTGTGTGCATTTTTTTGTGCTATCATCATTTGAAAACCCATATTTTGGTGGTTTGTGCAAATTCATGAATTTAGGCCTATTTTGTGCCATTTTGGTAAAAATATCAATTTTCTACCATCAAGTTGTTTGTCAAAATTTCCTGATAGTTAAATTTCATTAATATGAAGAAATATCACTAATAAAAAGCATAGGTCCATGATGATATGAAACTGTAGCTTTTTTTGGTCAAATTCAAGACATGGTAACATTTGTAAAATTCAAGATTTTTCAAATTTTCCATTAACTATACAGTCAATACATTATTTTTGTTTTAACTAGTTTGGTAATTATATCTTTAAGAACTTAGAGAGGAAATCATATGCATACTTTTCTTGAAAAAATTATTTGTATTACCCATACCCCAAAATAGGCTAAATTCTGACTGACATTAATGGTCAATTTTGGTCAACCTACTGGTTGCAGGTACATGGTGTTTTTTTTTACTATTTGGGAGGGTCATTATATAATATAAATCAATAAAAAAAATTTCACTCATGAGGCAAGCTTTAAGAATTATTCACAAACGAGATTTAAACAAGACTGAAAGCTCAGGAGAATACATCCTTAAATTAACATGACTTACTACCTATGGATAGTAGAAAGAATTTATTTAAAAAATCGCTATCATTTATTTTGGGTTTACTTCATCATGAACTAAATTTTTATACTCCTCACATTATATTATCCACCTCATAAAATGTAAAGAGTTAAAGATTGAATTTATTGTTCAATAAATCAAAAATATATTATAGCCATTCTTTGTAATTTAATTAGTTGTTTTGAAAATTCTTAGAAGTTCAATTGTTTTCTAGGCATTTTTCCTTAGCGACAGCCCATTACGACAACAATTTATTAAACCAATCAGAAAATATCTTGTATAAAAATTAAAATCATAAGTATAGTCCTTGAATACAGGCTAATATTTGGAAACAAAGATTCAATATTGTCTATAACACAGGTTCTATAAAAATATTATTGAGTTAGATTTCTCAGGTTAAAGACAGGGTATTTGTACATCTTCGTAGGATATATTAAATGTAGTGTTGCACAAATTTTAATTTTAATCCATTCAAGTGAACATATTGCATATTGTTACAAAATATATTGCATAAATTTTAAGTAGGTTAAATGTAGTAACAGAAATTATTCGGAACTTTATGTGTCAGTGATGTTACCAACCATATATGACATGAGGGTAGTGTATTACTCAAATTTTATTGAACAGGTTGGGTTTGGCTTCATTGTTTCTGTCTCCCAGGTTAGTTTAAAACGAATAATCCCAATATAATTGACCCAGTCAGGTCAATAAAATACAGTAATATGCAATGTTCAAATAAGTCAGAAAATCACTTAAAAATAACACATAAATTTTAGGACTATAAAATTAGCAATTATGGCTTGGATTTTTTTACCGATTAGTAGTTTTAGTGACCAAAAATACATAAAATTATACTGTTCAAAGAGTTTTTTATGCCTAACACAGAAGACATCAGGAGTGAGGCACATAAATTTAGATATTTATAATGATTTTCAAACTAAAATTGCTGCTGAGAAATTATATAATGGGAAAAATTTATATAATGGGAAAAATTTATTTTGATACTAAGATAGGTTAATGGACTAAAATTGCTGCTAAGAATTTTAAATTGTAAGAATGAAACATTTGTTGACTATCTCCCTGTACCAAGTTGCTATACATGGTCTAATGAAAGATAATTTACTTAGCATATCATTTGGTATGGATATCAAAAATATCTTCCCTTTGACCATATATACATATAGCTAATTTTATTCAGGGAAATAATCAACAAATTTTCCTATCAATATATGTTACCAGTATATGCCTGTCTGCAAATCTAAGCATTCAATCTTGTTTAAATTGGCATATATACTATTCAGGTTCAGTTCTTTGGAAAATCTTTTCAAGTTTGCAACGCATCTTGTTTCTCTTGAGAAATGTTTCACTGCTATCTGTATTGGTCCTATATACATGTATGTTTTGTCAAGAGCCTTGGGATAGTAAGCCAGTATAAAAACTATGACTGAAAATAGTCCAGTTTCCATAAAGATGTATGTCCATGTATGAATGATTTCCATATTAAGTTAGTCTGTTTGGTGTTTTATTGATGAAAGCATTTATATATTTTGTTTGATAGATCTTATGCTGTTGTATATGCTTATTTTTATTTTATATATAATACAACAACAAAATATTACACTAGTATATTACTGTCTTCACAAAGAAACTGTAATGATTTATGTGGAAAGGGAATTTCTGAAGAAAACGACCAAAAATAAAAACTGCAACAGTGTTTGTCTTGTTTTTGTTGTTGCCTGCACATGTTGTGTAGGGCAACATATAGTGATCACTTTAGTCATCTTGCATTTTAGTTGTCATTGTGTGTCCCTCTTTTTCCTCACACATTTCTCAGCAACTACAAATCACAGTCATATGTGACTTAAATTGCGCTTACCGAACACAGGTCTTTCACACATCTACTTCCTGTTTAACGACATGGATTTTTTTCAGCTAATTGCATGTCAATGGTGAAAATTTTAGTATCTTAGCAGCTACAAATCACAACCATTTGAAATTTTATATGCAACTCCAGTATGGGTTTCCATAATGCACTTTAAATACAAAATAGGAGGGTTTTTGACAGCGTCATCAATTTTGATCAACCAATCAGGTTATTTGTTATCGTGTGGTCACATGAGTTAAGTGGTTGAAAACAAATGGATTTTACCTTAGATCACATGCTAATGTAATGTGCCATAAATATTTTGTTTTACCAGATACGGTATTTCAATTTTGAAAAAAAATATGATAATTCCAATAATGCCATAATCCTAATTCCAAAGTTTCATGCATGTATCTCATTTCCTTCATATAGAAAATTTACGCTGAAATTTTCATTTGGAAATGTGTTCACTATTGCATTGTTATGATAAAACCAGAGAGTACCAAAAGTCCGTCAACCACTTGATTTCCCTACTAGTGACGTCATCAGGTAAATAAAAACCCTCCTATTCAGGTCCCACATCTACCGTACTTTCTGTTTATGGACTTGGAATACGTTCAACAAATTCTGTTGATTGCAAAATTATGTTTGTACTTTTCTTTGCAAAAAAAAAAAAAAAAAAAAATCACTACAACTTACTGTATTTAAGACCTGTCTCACAATGTGTCTTTAACTCAAGTCACCTATATTATTCCTTTAAAAGTTGTAGTATCCAAAATCTGGACTGCTTCAAGAAAAAAAGTCCATCTGAGTCACACAAGTATGAAATTTAGGTTTAAGTGACCTAATTTTTAATAGCTCACCTGGCTAATGCCAGGGTGAGCTTTTGCACTCACTTTGCCTCCTTCCATCCATTTTCCGTCCGTCAGGTGTAAACTTTTCATTCAAAGATCTTCTCTGAAACTAATGGGCCAATTGGAACCAAACTTGGCCACAATAGTCCTTGGGTGGTCCCTTACAAAAAAGGTGTTTTTCAGGTCCGCACGATATCCAAGATGGCAGCCAGCGGAGAACTTGGTTTTTACATTGGACACTTTTCGAAAACACATTAAAAGATCTTCTCCTCTGAAATTACTGAGCCAATAGAACCAACCTGGGTCAAAATAGTCTTTATGTGGCCCCTGCAAAGAAAAATGTTTCTCTCAGCTTCCAACTTTATCCAAGATGGCTGCCAGCAGGGAACATAGTTTAACAATGGACCCTATGGGAAACATTAACAGAGGTCCTTCTCCCCTTAAACTATGTGGGCATATTGAACTATAGTTTAACTATGGGCTCTTTAACATAGAATGTTTATGTTAATCAAGGGCCAGGTGAGCGATACAGGCTCTTGAGAGCATCTTGTTTAGAACATGGTGACTGTAAAAGATGCATCTACTGACAAAATATTATTACTTGTTGTAGTGTCTGAGATCTGGATTCTTACGAAAACTTCAACCAGTGTCATTCATGCATGAAATGTAGTTCAAGTTGAACTTATTTGCTCACCTGGCCAATGCAAGGGTGAGCTTTTGCCATCACTTTGTGTCCATCTGTCGTCTGTCTGTCCAGCGTAAACTTTTCATTCAAAGATCTTCTTATCTGTAACTACTAGGCCAATTGGAACCAAACTTGGCCACAATAGTCTTTGGTTGGTCCCTTACAAAAAGGTGTTTTTCAGGTCTGCGTTATGTCCAAGATGGCTGCCAGCGGGAGACATAGTTTTAACATTGGACCCTATTGGAAAACACATTCAAAGACCTCCTCTGAAACTACTTGGCTACAATAGTCCTTTGGCGGTCCCTTGCAAAAAGGGTGTTTTTCATGTCAGGGCTATTTCCAAGATAGCTGCCAAAGGGAAACATAGTTTTAACATTGGACCCTTATGGGATAACACATTCAAAGATCCTTTTTTCTGAAACTACTGAGCCAATTGGAACCAAACATGGTCTCAATAGTCCTTGGGTGGTCCCTTACAAAAAAGGTGTTTTTCAGGTTTGTGCTATATCCAACATAGCCCCCAGTGGAGAACATAGTTTTCACATTGGACCCTATGGGAAAAACTACTGGGCCAGTTGGAACCAAACTTGGCCGCAATAGTCCTTGGGTAGTCCGTTTCAAAACAAGTTTTCTTCAGGTCTGCGTTATATCCAAGATGGCCACCAGCAGGAAACATAGTTTTTACATTGGACCCTATGGGAAAACATGTTCAAAGATCTTGTTCTCTGAAACTACTTGATCAATAGGAATTGAACTTGGCCACAAAATCCTTGGATGGTCCCCATACAAACTAGAAATAGGTGATCTGCTGATCACAAAAGATACCCCCGCCCATAGACAATTCTAGTAGTTGCAGCAACCTGGATAACTGTTTTGCTTGTCCATTAGCTTTTTCATTAGATTTTGCATGATTCAAGGACAATAATTCTGGTGCACAAAGATCACAGTGAAAATACTCTTGACCTGTATTTTATAAATAGTCCAAAAATATAATTTTCAGTAAAAAGAAACTCAAGTTATCATCTGAAAGCCATAAAAATACAGATTTTGAATAAATCAAGGGCAATAACTCTGAACCCAAAGTCTGATCATGGTGAAAATCAAACTCGACCTGTATTTTATGGGAAGTAACATATCCAAAATATTAAATCTTTCCTTCACAGCAAACTCAAGTTATCATCTGGAAACCATAACTTTTACAGATTTTGTGTCTTTAAAGGGCAATAACTCCAGATTGCAAACACGACTGCAGTCAAATTCAAACTTGAACTGTTTTTTATAATTAAAAACTTTAAAACTTTCCCTTGAAGAAAACTGAAGTTATCATCCAGAAACCATAAAATTTACAGATTTTGCCTAAATCAACTCTGGAACGCAAAATCTGATCACTGTCAAAATCTAACTTGACCTGTAATTTATAATAAGAAACTTTGTACTAAAATATTAAAACTTTCTTTCAAAGCAAACTGAAGTTATTATCCAGAAACCATAACATTTACAGATTTTGCCTCATTCAGGGGCAATAACTCTGGAATGCAAAATCTAATCATAATCAAAATTGAACATGACCTGTATTTTATATATATAAACATTGTCGCAAAATATAAAAACTTTCCTTCAAAGCAAACTGAAGTTATCATCCGGAAACAATAAAATTCAAAGATTTTGCCCAATTCAGAGGCAATAACTCTGGAATGCATAATCTAATCACGGTCAAAATCGAACTTGACCTGTATGTTATGAATATAAACATTGTCCCAAAATATTAAAACTTTCCTTCAAAGCAAACTCAAGTTATCATCCGGAAACCATAAAATTTACAGATTTTGTCTAATTCAGGGGCAATAACTCTGCAATGCAAAATCTGATCACGGTCAAAATCAAACTTGACCTGTTTTTTAAGAATGTAAACATTGTCCCAAAATATTAAAACTTTCCTTTAAAGCAAACTCAAGTTATCATCCGGAAACCATGAAATTTACAGATACTACCTAATTCAGGGGCAATAACTCTGGAACGCAAAATCCGATCAAGATCAAAATCGAACTTGACCTGTATCTTATGAATATAAACATTGTCCCAAAATATTAAAACTTTCCTTCAAAGCAAACTCAAGGTATCATCAGGAAACCATAAAATTTACAAATTTTGCCTAATTCAGGGGCAATAACTCTGGAACTCAAAATCTGATCAGAGTCAAAATCGAACTTGACCTGTATTTTATGAATATTAACATTGTCCCAAAATTTTTAAACTTTCCTTCAAAGCAAACTCAAGTTATCATCCGGAAACCATAAAATTTACAGATTTTGCCTAATTCAGGGGCAATAACTCTGGAACCCAAAATCAGATCATGGTCAAAATCGAACTTGACCTGTATTTTATAAATATAAACATTTTCCAAAAATATTAAAACTTTCCTTAAAGGCAAAATCAAGTTATCATCCGGAAACCAAAGTGTGACGGGCGGATGGACGGATGGACAAGAGGAATCCTATATATCCCTGACCTTTTAAGGCGGGGGTATAAAAAGGCATTTTTCATGTTCCAGCTATATTCAACATGGTTGCCAGCGGGGAACTTAGTTTTAACATTGGACCCTGTGGGAAAACACATTCAAAGATCTTCTCTGAAACTGCTGAGCCAATTGGATCCAAACTTGGCCACAATAGTCCTTGGGTGGTCCACTGCCAAAAAGGAGTTTTTCAGAGAGTCTCTTCTTTTTATGCCTCTGCAATGAAAAGTCAGGTGGCATATTGTTTTACCCCTGTTCGTCCGTCCGTACGTACGTCTTCCGTCCATCCGTCTGTCCTAGTTGTCTGTGCAACTCCTCCTTCAGTTTTGATGCTAGGAAGTTTTTATTTTGCAGATTATTTATACATATATTGAAGATGTGCATGTGGTAATGATCTTGATTTTGGTTCATTTTTGTCACAAATATACATTGTTGAACTTAGTAATTTTTTTTGGTAATTTCGTAAAAGAGATGCTGATCAATTGTACCTATATTGAAGATGGTCATGTGGAAAGGATTTTGATTTTGGCGCGTTTTTTCGTAAAAATACACATTATTGAACTTAGCCATTTTGCTGGTAATTTCTTAATAATGGGTACATAGTTTGTCCACACAACTCCTCCTACAGTTCTGATGCTAAGAAGTTCTTATTTTGCACATCAGTTGTACCTATATTGAAAATGTGCATGTTGAAAGGAATTTGATTTAGTTGCATTTTTCCAAAAATTATGCATTGATGAATTTAGTAATAGATGGTACATAGCTTTTCAGTGCAACTCCTAAAGTAACATGTTTTTAGCTGAGGCATCATATGTTCTTACAGACACAAATAACTTTGACCAGGGGCATGACATCTTTTAGTTATCTTGAGCTTTGTAACTATACAAGACGCATCTACAAACAACATATTATACCTCCAACACTTGTCGTATCTTAATACATAACTCTTACAAAATCTTTACCTTGAGTCCCTTTTGCATGAAATGTAGGTCAAAGGGACTTAATTGTGATCCAGAGCTTCGTGATTATATAGGACGCATCTACAGACAAAATATTATTCTCTAAGAGTTGTAGTATTTGAGATCAACTTTAATCTGAGTTACTAGTGCATAAAATGTAGGTCAAAGTAATCTAATTCTGATCTGGAGCTTAGTAACTTTACAAGACACATCTACAGATGAAATATTAATCCTCTTAGACTTGTATTATTTGAAATCTTTACTGTTACAAATATAAAACTATAATCCCAGTCACCCATGCAAGAAATGACGTCAAATCAACTTGATAAACCAACCTCTAGTACTTTCAAAGATATAGCCATGGACAAAAGCTTATCCACCTATGACTTGTTATTCCAAAGATATATAGGTTTTGATGGACAAATGAATGAATAGGTCAAACAATATATACCCTCCCTAATTCTGGTTGGCAAGGGGATAAAAATTAGGTCTCTTACCTATTTTTTTAGTCCCCTACCGGCAATAGCCAAAGAGAACTTTAGGTTTGCACTCCGTCCATCCATTTGTCCGTCTGTCAGTCCCACATCAGTTATTCGCTTTTTTTTCTAAAAAATTGCAGGTATTGATCTCATATTTTGTATGCCTACCTTAATGAGTTACAGAACAATTTTAAGTTTGGTTCTGGTCCACTGATTTTTGACACAGTTATGGGCCTTGGACTTATACAACTTCAGTAAAACATATTTAAACATTTTTTGCTAGTGTAATAAAGCCTTGTTCTACCTGTAGGGCCTTGCAATATGATCCACACTTGTACATTTTACATCTAAGTTTTCATTTTGGTTACTTTACAAGATGTTATTGTCTACCTTGGCACATGCATGTGTATCTCATGGTAGGACAGCATCCAGGCAATATTTGGCCACATAGACCTATAGGTTCTGCCTAATTGACTTGTATTCAAGTTTTCAGGTTTAGATCTTGGTCATTGTTAATGGTGGAATTATCTGACCTTGCACATGCATTCATCTCTGATTTTTTTCTCTCAGTATTAGGTCTCTTGATGTACATTTTCCACTTAAATGACTTTTATTCAAGTTTACATCCAAGTTCACATGTGGGTCACACTGTCCATGGTACAATCATACAACCTGGCACATGCATGCATCTCTGGTGGTAGGTCAGCATCTAGGGAAAATTTTTTGACTTGCATTTAAATTTACTGTATTCATATGTTCATTTATACTTGCATTAAATGTATCTTGGATTGTAGGTCAGCATCCAAGCAAAACTAGGTAGAATGACCAACATTTTTCACTTTATGGACTTGCATTCAAATTTACATCCAAGTTTGTAACCCAGCTACTGTATATGGTATCAATAATAGTAAACTCTACATATATTACAGTTACCATGTGCCATAATGAGGCACCATGTGCCATAATGAGGCAAACTTCGTAATCCTCGATAACCTATGTTTATTTTCTCTAAACCAGTGATAAATCGTGGTCAGTCAAAACAGTTTATCTAGGTTCTTCTGTCCATCTGTCCATCCACTAGGAAGTTTTGTATTATTGATCAGTTGTATATATATACTGAACATGTGCTTTTGGTAAGAATTTAGTTTTGATAAATTTTACTGAAAAATACAAACTGTTGAGCAAGGTTAATTTTTGTAATTTTGACGGAGGGTACACAGTTGGTCCATGAAACTCCTCAAGTTTTTATCTGATTTTAATGATGTTTGTTTTGTTGGATTCTTTTTGATGTGAGCTGTTTATCTACATATTTTATATAGGTCTTACTGTTTTTAAGCTTATAACTGGACAAAAGAGCTTTGATCACACTTTAGTAAGTACCTTGCAGTGTCTTTTTATGCCCCGCCTACGATAGTGTTGGGTCTGTTCGTCCATCCAAAGTCAGGTTTACCCTGTGGTTGAAGTTTTTTTCTGTGAAGGATGTATGCTATTATCATCAAACTTTACATAAATACTCATTAGGTTGTGAATAAACAAAAATCATAATAAAAATGTATCCAAGCCACCAACTTCATGCTTCACTGATCATGGAAAAAGGGGGGTAGTATGAGGTTTACCCTCAGGTTGAAGTTTTTTTTTCTGTGAAGGATGTATGCTATTATCATGAAACTTTATATAAATACACATTAGGGTATAATTAAACAAAATTATACTGAAAATTTATCCATGCGGCAAACTTCATGCTTCACTGATCATGGAAAAAGGGGGGTATTCTGAGGTTTACTCTTAGGTTGAAGTTTTATTTTCTGTGAAGGATGTACATGTGTATGCTATTATTATGAAACTTTATATAAATACACATAAGGGTTTGATTAAAGAAAAATCATAATAAAAATTTATCCTGGCTCGCTACCAACTTCATGCTTCACTGATCATGGAAAAAAGAGTCAGGAAATTTATTAAGCCTTTGTGTGTCTTGTCTGTTTTCTAGTTAGTTTACTTTATGTCTATGGGAGTCTAGGATGATGTTTATTTCGCTGAGCTTGATTACTCTTTATTTAGGGGCCAACTCCGACCTGCCGTTGGGTGTGGGGTTTCCTCACCGTTCATTGAAGATCTTATGGTGGCTTTGAGTTGTTGTTGCTCCCCTTTGGGTCGTTGTCTCTTTGACACATTCCCTGTTTCCCTTCTTTTTCCTATTAGTATATAAATAAGCAAAAATTATACTAATAATTTACCCATGCCACCAACTTCATGCTTCACTGATCATGGAATAAGGGGGGTGGTTTGAGGTTTATCCATAGATGTAAGTTTCTTTTCTGTGAAGGATGTAAGCTATTATCATTAAATACCCATTAAATTAAATACTCATAGGGTATAATTAAACAGAAATCGTCAAAAAAATATATCCATTAAACCAACTTCATGCCTGATCACGAAATATAGCATTGTTCAAAATAGTTGTGAGACAGGGCATTGTGTCCGTAAGACACATATTCTTGTAAATGGTGTTTTTTATTTGGATTTGTAGTTTCTTATTCATTGGATTTTTATGGTGTCTGTTTCTTTGGATTTATCTTGAGTTCAGCTTTTTGAAGTATCTCAAAGTATTTTTTGTGACTCTTACTGTTTCTAGGATATATGAAGCAGAAAGTAACCATATCTTGCTAAATAATTAAATCCAATGTATATATGTTAAGTTTTTGTTAGATTTTAATACGATATGTTTCTTTGGAATTTTCTTGACATTTTAAGCAGTTAGTAATGAAATCTCACATTTGGCATAGCTCTTACCATTTCAAAATTATTTTGATACATTTTCTAATAATAGAGGGGTTTCCCTTTATGTTTGGCAATAAAATTATAACTGTATCTAACATTAATGCTGTAAAATTTTATGCAATAAAGATTAAAATCAACATTTTAGCTCCCATGATCTTTCAAAATATGGTTGAATATGCTGTTTAGCATGAAAATATCTACTGTTTACCGATGTTGCCATTGTCCTTTGATTATATTCATTTCAAACTGATGGATTCATTCTCACTTACTTTAGTCCTGATGTGTAATATGGATATATAAAATAAAACCTAAAGCTCAAATGGCATATGTACAATAATGGATATAAAGTTTGTAACCCAAATCAACCTGTGAACTATATAACAACAAGAAACACCATATTTAACATTTGATCTTGGTATCTCAATTATTTATTGTTACGAGACATAATTTAAATGATCCCACCGCCCCAGTCTTGAGTTTGCATATGTATTGATGTTTTATCTGCATTTACTCCATATCTTCTCATTTCATATCTTATTCTGTCTTCCAAATAAATATTCCATCTGGAAATCTAATAGTTGCTGAATGTGTAACTTGGGCTAAATCTTGATATCAGATTTCCTTGCCTCTACCAACTTCATAAACGTATCTAGTAAACATGATATCTTAATTCTGAAAACTAGATGACATTTTCAAAAATTATGAGTGTTAAATAAATGGGTGCTTGACAATCTTCAGGTACAGTTTCACCAATTTTAGGCGCTTTTAATTTTCCTGCCTTTTTCAGTTCCCATGGCAACGGTGGCCATTTTGAATATTCCAAAAGGCATGTGAACATCTTCTCTTAATAATGACTTTAATTTCTTTGAAGTTTTTGAAATTTTGTTGGATAGTTTCTGAAACATTAAGATGTAGTGTTTTTATTTGTAAGAGAGAAAGGTCAGACAAGGATAAAACAATATAAAACAATATGCCCCAGATTCCAATTTTTTGTCACAGAGGCATAAAAAGGCACTAACTAATGGAAAAGTATTTTCATTTAAACATCCTTTATTTATGGAAAAATTGAATCAAAGAGATTTGTTACAAGTTTAGATGATGCCTATGTTGATTATCATGATTTTATAATGATGATGAAAAATAATTCCATTCTATGTAAACTGACAATGATTTTCACACAAAATACTCATTATTTGATCATTTTTTACCTGTACACTATTAAATGTGTCATGAAAAAGGAAATTATTACACTTTATGACCTATATCCAGATCTACTATCAGATCTAGATCTTGACCTACTTTCTGAACTTGATCTTTGTCTACGTTTATGATGTTTGTGTTTCTTTGATTTCTTCTTCTTCTTCTTAGATTTATCTCTCCCTCTATGTCTACTTTCATCTCTATCATTTTCTCTAGATAATTTAACATCCTCCTCTCTATCTTGATAATCAGTATTTTCTCTTCTTCTATCACAAATATCACTTCTGCCGTGGTCTTCTTCATGCTCAACCTTTTCCTCTCCAAGTATGTTTGTTCTAAAATATAAGATGATCAATTTACTATATTGGCAGATATCATAAATCATTAAGAATGTTTATTGGCATATTTCTACAAATGTTGATTCTCCTCCCAAAAGACTTGATAATAAATCATTGCCTGCAAGGGCTTATCAGGATAAATACAATACAAAAATGCCCATGTTGCATAATAAGCAGTAATTTTTTTATGCTGTACATAAAAATGTGGGTATTGATAAACTGGGAAAGAACAGTATACAATACAGGAGTTTCTGCAAAAATGACTGCCTCATATCCAGTAATATGGGACTGCCTGCATGCATGGCATGTACATTTTGCATTGTAGGAAATGCATTGACCTTACAAATCAATTTTCAATAATTCATAAAACTGGATTATGCCATAACACTTGCCTTATCACCACTGTTTACCAGACTAATTCCCAAGAAACAACTTACAACGTGAGTAACAAGTATTGTGCATTGTCTATGGCTTTTGACGGTTTACTATTTCCTATTGTAAAATCAATCTTTACATCCCAGCTTTTGTTCTAGCAGGGGTGATCTGAGTAGGATTACCACAGCAATCTCACCCCAGGTAGAACAAAGGATATTTTTACTTTTTATTTTGTTTTTGTCAAGGCCATTTTTGAGAACTCACTCAGTTCAGTTCTTTGAACTTAGAAAAATTTTATATTTTACTATCAAGATATTAAATAATAATAAAAAGGACTTGACATGTAGTTTCTAACAGTAATTTAGAAATAATTTTAGAAATAGTTGTTACTTTTTTATACGATTAAATACAAATCAGAATATTAAACATCATATTTTACTATAGATATATAGTAAATTCTGCCGCCAAAATTTTCTATTTATGTTTAAATCGTGACAGTTTGAAGATAACTAATCATAAAATTATTCCAAATTTACTGCAAGAAACTGCATGTCAAGCTCTTTTTATTAATGCAAATTTTATGAAAATCTGTCAAGAGATGAATTTTATAGAATTTTTTAAACAGAGGCCGTTTTAACAAGAAATGCACTGAGTGTAAATTAGTATCACACTCGGACATTGTGTGTTTGCATAAGCTCACCCCTCCGGCCTTTTGTGATAACTATTGCAGCAATTTCATTTATCTATAGGTTTGATAAAACTGAACAAAACCTATAGCTCTTGAACAACATATACATGTATTGTTAAAAATTTGTGGAGACTAGCTATTGTGAACTAATCCTACACAAGCAGGTCCTTTTGAATTGTCAAACAATTCTATTGTATATCAATCTGAAATGGCCTGGGATCTGATTGTTTAGGATCAGTTCACAATAGCTAGTCTCCAAATTTTTTTTTTACAATATATGTTCTTCAGTGTCAGTCAGTCTGTCTGTCTTTCATAATAAACTTTTTCAAAAACCTTTTCCTCTGAAACCGCTGGGCCAACTTGAATCAAACTTGGTCTGAATCATTACTTAGTATCTAGATTCGAAATTGTGTCCAAGGACCTTACAACGTGGCTACTGTTACTAAAAATAGAACATACAGGTAAATTGCTATTTTTGGCAAATAACTCAAAAAACCGTTGCAGATATCAAAATTCTTACAGGTTATAGGAGTTATTGCCCTTTATTGTTCAATTTTATACATTCAAAGATCTTCTCCTCTGAGACTACTTGGCAAATTGGAACCATACTTTGTCACGACTGTCCTTAGTTGGTCCCCTTTGAAAAATGTGTCCAGGAAGTCCCCATCAGATATAAGATGGCTGCCAGTGGGGGACATAGTTTAACATAGGCTCTATAAGAAAACACATTCAAAGATCTTCTGAGACTACTTGGTCAATTGGAACAATACTTGGTCACAACTGTCCTTAGTTGGCTCCCTTTGAATCAAGAGTCAAGCAAGTCCCCATCAGATCCGAGATGCTTTTAGCCGGGAACATAGTTAACATTGAACTGTATTAGAAAACACATTCAAAAATCTTCCCCTTTGAAACTACTGATTAATTGGAATCAATCTTGGTCATGATAGTCCTTTGGTGGTCTTCTTCAAAAATATGTTTTAAAAAGTCTGCTATCCAAGATGGTGGCCAGCAGGGAACTTACTTAAACATCTGACCCTATGGAAAAACACATTGTAAGATTGTCTCCTTTGAAACTACTTGGCTAATTGGAACCAAACCAGGTTACAAATGTTCTTCATAAGCTGTCTTTGAAAAATGGGTCTGGCAAGCCTGTGTCATATCCAAGATGTCCTCTAGCTTAGAACTTAGTTTAAGATTGGACCCTATTGGAAAATACTAGGGATGTCAAAATGCATGAAAAATGCCACTCGAGTACTCAGTTTCAATACTCGAGTATTCTCGAGTACTCAGTG
The DNA here is from genome assembly GCA_002080025.1 of Modiolus philippinarum. Classification (NCBI taxonomy): domain Eukaryota; kingdom Metazoa; phylum Mollusca; class Bivalvia; order Mytilida; family Modiolidae; genus Modiolus; species Modiolus philippinarum. The sequence continues at coordinate 7,400 of MJUU01025844.1, read as the reverse complement.
TATTGAAACGAAATTTACTAGACTTCAAGATTCTTATCATCCAATGATATATAACTACAATATTGCTCAAATGCAATAACAGGAGCACTGTTTATGTACCATTATAGCCAATCAAATGTTTGATTAAACAACATTCAATTAAAGCGAAATTAATATACAAGTTTTTTATAACTTGTTTTTGTTTAGTAACACGCTTGTCTGATTAATCAAATTGTTTAAATCACAATTAACGCTTATATAAACATATTAATTAATTAATAAATTTTCAGGAAAGTAATATTTGATTACAAAGTGTACATTTTCGGCATTTCAGTTATAAGACAGCCGATTTATTTAAAAGCAGTATGGAATCGCAAATGAGTCTTCAAGTAACAATCTGGCTGCTCGGCCACATGTACCTAAATATTTAAGTTAAATCGATTCCCCGTATTAGCCTGGGATCCTGGCCCAAGCTGGCTACCGCGCAAGGGCCAGGTGGATAAGAAATTATTCAGGGCAAAATAGCCTTGAATCTACAGCACATGTCAAAACAGAATGTAAACAAACAGAAAGAAAAAATATGGCGATAATCAACTCAACTCGGATCGAATCTTTCAGATTTGTATAGAATTCGTCGCATTTCCACATATTTTCTCGTTGCGATTGTAATTCTTATTAAATGTTAAGTGTGTGTTACGTGTTGAGTGATCGGCATTAAATATATTGGATGGATTATGTGCATATTGGCATGAAGGTAGCTCGCACCGTTTATCAATCATTTTTTCAATTTAATCGAGGATATAATCCATGGTCTTACAATCAAAATGATGTTAAAAAAGACAAATTCGTATTTTGACAAAGTATGACTTATCTCATTCCATAGAAAGATTTATATTAATTTTTTATTATTATTTTAATTTTGTTTTGAAAATGACGCTATCCCACAATTTCTTGTGAAAACTATTTTTAAGGACCAATCAGAAACCAAATGCAACTGTGATCCACCTGGCCCTGGTGCAGCGGCAGCAAAAGGGTCAGGATCCCAGGCTAATCCTCGTATGTATCATTCTAATTTCAAATGTCGATATGAAGCAAATCGATTTTCAACAAATAATAATTCATTTTAAAGCAACAGCAACAAATTTGCTCAAATGTGTACAAAAGAAAAGTCTGCTAAGAATGATATGTTCAAAGTTTGTTTTATTTACAGCTACCAGCAGAGTTATTTCTGTCCATGTCTTAATTTGTTACGACAAAGGGTTCAGTTTTCATTGTTTTTCATCACTTTTGCATTTTTGGGTGAATAGGTATTTTTCTTTGTTTACTGTTTTTTTAGAGACAAAATGAAATTGAAGATTAGAAAAAATGTTTTGCTTTTTTCAAATTTTTATTTTTGTTAATACAGGATTCCCTTGTAATAAATTTAACATGATCAAAAAAATAATATTTGGGGAGATATTTGCTTTTGAATTTCGAATAGCATAGACTGACTACACGTTTCTTTAGATGTTCAATATATGTTAGGTAATAGTGTCTATCTAGGGGCAGTAACGAGTTTATTATGTTTTAAAGCGCAATGCTCTGAAATACGGATGCAGTCATATTAACAAAGAGAATGGCAGTTTTAATGCTGAGTATTTGAGTACCAATTAGGTACTCGATATTCGTACCTTCCGAGCGATACTCGAGTATTCGAGTACTCGTTGACATCCCTAGAAAATACATTCAAAGATCTCTGAAACTACTTTTCCTATTGGAACTTGGCCACAATGGTCCTTTGATGGCCCATTTTGAAAAATGTGTCCATTAAGTCCACATTAGATCCAAGACGGGCAGCATAGTTTTACATAGGACCATATTGGAAATGCATACAAAGATCATCTCCTCTGACACATTGGGCCATATTACATTGAGGTCTATTGTCATACTAGAAAATGATACCCTTTATCATTGAAGTTATTTGTACTGTCTATGCCAGTATAGGACCAGATGAGCTACAAGCTCTTGAGAGCCTTAAGTTTGTTTTCCTTTACAATAGTTTATGCAGTTCTAAAACTGATTTCTTGATCATAACAGGAAGGAATATAATGTACTAAGTGTACTAGGTGTAAATATCAATCAATAGTACCTGTACAAATTAAAATAGAGGGGTATGCAAATTGTAGCATGATACGACTGCAGAACATTGAACAGGAAAACATTCGAACAAATATGGACACAAAATGCCTAGTCGTAGTGAGGTTTTGCACCCAATAAATTGAACAGTGCAAACCTTATCACCAATAAATTTGGATGAAAATTAAATTTTGAAGTTCTAAAACTAAATTATGGTCCCTTTGGTCCTAAAAACTAGAAAATTGTAAGAGCTTCTATGATTCATAATATACCATTGAAAGCTTACATAAAGAAGCATTCACAGAAATAAACTACATTGTACTTTGTAAAATTCAAATTTTATTTCTCTAGCATCTTGTAAGGAATTATCATAAATCTGATTAGTGAACATCTCTTATAAGAATTCTATTAAAATCAAACTAAGAATAAAATAATACAAGAGTGGACCCTAATAGATGTCTCGCCCGTCCCTGCTTGTCGCTAAAACAGTCATGTACTACTCAAGAGCAACCTACAAGCCAAATATCATTACTGTACCACTTACATTAATTGAGAAACTATTCTAATCAGAAACATTAACTTTGTTCACTAGACCATGAAATTGAGGTCAAGGACAAAATGCATATGCCAAACTGGCATGTACTACCCAAGACCAACCTACATAATAAATATTAGGGACCTACCACTTATAGTTATTGAGAAATGGACTTAATCAGACAAACTTAACAGGGTCACTAGACTGTAAAATTGAGGTCAAGGACAAAAGTCATATGCCAGACTGACATGTACTACTCAAGACCAATTTACAAACTAAATATTATTCACCTACCACCTATAGTTATTGAAATGGATTTAATCAGAGAAACTTAATGTGGTCACTAGACAGTGAAATTGAGGTCAAGGACAAAAGTCATATGCCAGACTGATATGTAATACCCAAGACCAACCCACATAATAAATATTATTGACCTACCACCTATAATTATTGAAAAATGGACTTAATCAGAAAAACTTAACGTGGTCACTAGACCGTGAAATTGAGGTCAAGGACAAAAGTCATATGCCAGACTGACAAGTACCACTCAAGACCAACCTATATACCAAATATCATTGATCTACCACTTATAGTTATTGAGATATGGATCTAATCAGAGAAAGTAAATGTGGTCACTTGAACATGAAATTGAGGTCAAGGACAAAAGTCATATGCCAGACTGACATGTACTACTCAAGACCATCCTTTATACCAAATATCATTGACCTACCACTTATAGTTATTGAGGTACAGATCTAATCAGAGAAAAATAACGTGGTCACTAGACCGTGAAATTGAGGTCAAGGACAAAAGGCATATGCCAGACTGACATGTACTACTCAAGACCAACCTATATACCCAATATCATTGACCTACCACTCATAGTTTTTGAGATATGGATCTCATCAGAGAAACTTAACGTGGTCACTAGAACGTGAAATTCAGGTCAAGGACAAAAAGCATATGCCAGACTGACATGTACTAGTCCAGACCATCCTATATACCATATATCATTGACCTACCACTTATAGTTATTGAGATATGGATCTAATCAGAGAAACTTAACATGGTCACTAGACCCTGAAATTGAGGTCAAGGACAAAAGTCATATGCCAGACTGATATGTACTACTCAAGACCAACCTATATACCAAATATCATTGACCTACCACTTACAGTAATTGAGATACATATCTAATCAGAGAAACTTAACTTGGTGACTGGACCGTGCAATTGAGGTCAAGGTCACATGATTTTATGTCCGTCAGGTAGCACTTGATTAGTACTACCACTGGACCAAATATGATGTTCCTACATCAAAGGGTTTTCAAAATATACTGTATTATAGTAAAAGTTAACACCGTCGCCGTCATACTTTGCACGCCTATGCCTCGCTTTCGCAACTTTCGTCATGGGCGAGACAAAAAAAATTAAGCCCCTCCCCCTTCTATTCCATGTATCTCATGAAAAGTTAATGCCACATTAAATTGCCTTTATACCAGATGAAAGTAAGCAACTTCCTGAGGAACACCTCTAAAGCTAATTAAAATCTGACATTTATAGTAATAATTTTTGACACTAATACATTTGAAATGGCCCCATTTGGCTCTTTTCTGATATGGGAAGGATTGTTCGCAGCTCTTAAACATGACTTTGGTCTTTATTTCATGTCAAGAAACATTATGCTAAATTTTATAATAATTGGTCAACTAGAACTGATGGTACACACATGTTGATGAAGACACAGATGCAGATTATGACTATGCCATATCATAATACTCTCAAAAATCTTTGCAGTCATAAAAAAGCAAGACAAACAGAACTTAAGACATTCATCCATACCTGTCTTCTTCTTCACTTTGTCTGATAGCAGATAAATATTCTGTTTGGTTTTCAATCACTTCTCTAATGATCTGTCAATAAAACCAAATTCTAATTATTGTACATAAAATGAAATGGCTCAAAAACACATTGTTCCTATAACATTTTACATATCCTGTAAATATTGTTCCTATAACATTTTACATATCCTGTAAATATTGTTCCTATAACATTTTACATATCCTGTAAATGTATCTTATGACTATAAGAAATGCAAGTCCCATTTACCATTCATGAAATAAATGGGCCCAAAGGGGGTGAATCTCAAAAATTTTAATTTTTTTATTTCTAGTCCAATTTTGATGCAGTTTTTTGCAATGGATTCCTTTTGAAAAATTAACATCGCACTGCATCATCAGATTTTTGATAACTTGTTTCCTTTCCCAACTATGAGAGGCCAAACGGGGCCAAAATTGCAAACATGCAGATTACCTAAAATTTTTATTTTTCATCTGATTTCAATGGGATTTTTTTCTTTTGATTCATTTCATTGTAATCTTGCAATTATATGCAACAGATTTGGTGTAGCTCTTACCATTTCTGATCTATAAGGTGTCAAAGGGGCCAAAATTGCAATTTTCACAAATAGAGGTAATCTTTTTTTTTTATCCAATTTTGATGGGATTTTTTTCTTTGGATTCCTCTTATTGTCAGCTTTAAGTATCATGCCAATGGATGTTGCATAGGTCTTACTGCTTCCAAGCTACAAGGGGTCAAAGAGGCCAAGATTGTGATTTTAAGAAATATATGAAATCTCTATTTTCATCACATTTTGATAGGATTTTTTATGCCCCCGCGACGATAAGTCGGGGAGCATATTGTTTTACCCTTGTCCGTCCGTCTGTCTGTTTGTCCATCCGTCCGTCCGCAGTAGGGTACATAGTTTGTCCGGGCTGTTTCTCCTACAGTTTTTATGGTAGGAAATTTTTATTTTTCAGATCATATTGTAGATGTGCCTTTTGGAATTGATTTTGACATTGGTCTTTTTTTCCGAAAAATAAACATTGTTGAACTTAGTCATTTTTTTAATGAATTTGACATAGAGGGTACACAGTTTGTCCGGGCTGTTTCTCCTACAGTTTTAATGGTAGAAAGTTTTTATTTTGCAGAACATTTGGGCATATATTGTAGATGTGCCTTTTGGTATTGATTTAGATATTGGTCCATTCTTCCGAAAAAAATACGTTGTTGAACTTAGTCGTTTTTTGCTATTTTCTCATATCGGGTACACAGTTTGTCCGGCCAAGATCTCTAACAGTTTTTATGATAGGAAGTTTTTATTTTACAGATCATTTGGACATATATTGTAGATGTGCCTTTTGGTATTGATTTTGACATTGGTTTTTTTTCTGAAAATATACATTGTTGAACTTAGTCATTTTTTTAATGAATTTGACATAGAGGGTACACAGTTTGTCCGGGCTGTTTCTCCTACAGTTTTAATGGTAGAAAGTTTTTATTTTGCAGATCATTTGGGCATATATTGTAGATGTGCCTTTTGGTATTTATTTTGATATTGGTCCATTTTTCCGAAAAATATACGTTGTTGAACTTAGTCGTTTTTTGCTATTTTCTCATATCGGGTACACAGTTTGTCCGGCCAAGATCTCTTACAGTTTTTATGATAGAGAGTTTTTATTTTACAGATCATTTGGACATATATTGTAGATGTGCCTTTTGGTATTGATTTTGACATTGGTCTTTTTTTCCGAAATATATACATTGTTGAACTTAGTCATTTTTTTAATGAATTTGAATGAATTTGACATAGAGGGTACAAAGTTTGTCCGGGCTGTTTCTCCCACAGTTTTTATGGTAGGAAGTTTTTATTTTACAGATCATTCAGACATATATTGTAGATGTGCCTTTTGGTATTGATTTTGACATTGGTCAATTTTTCCAAAAAAATATACGTTGTGGAACTTCGTTGTTTTTTTTTGCAATTTTCTCACAGAGGGTACACAGTTTGTCCAGTCAAGATCAACTACAGTTTTTATGGCAGGAAGTTTTTATTTTACAGAAGAATTGAACATATTTTGAAGATGTGCCATTTGGTATTTATTTTGATTTTGGTGTATTTTTCCAAAAAATGAACATTTTTTAACTTAGTTATTTTTTTTAATGAATTTGACATAGAGGGTACATGTAGTTTGTCCAGGCAACCCCCCCTTCAGTTATTATGGTAGGAACTTTTCATTATGCCCCCGCGACGATAAGTCGGGGGGCATATTGTTTAACCCTTGTCCGTCCGTCCGTCCGTCTGTCCGTCCGTCCGTTTGTCCGTCCGTCCGAAGCGGGGTACATAGTTTGTCCGGGCTGTTTCTCCTACAGTTTTTATGGCAGAAAGTTTTTATTTTGCAGATCATTTAGGCATATATTGTAGATGTGCGTTTTGGTATTGATTTTGATATTGGTCCATTTTTCCGAAAAATATACGTTGTCGAATTTAGTCGTTTTTTGCTATTTTCTCAAATAGGGTACACAGTTTGTCCAGCCAAGATCTCTTACAGTTTTTATGGTAGGAAGTTTTTATATTACAGATCATTTGGACATATATTGTAGATGTGCCTTTTGGTATTGATTTTGACATTGGTCTGTTTTTCCAAAAAATATACATTATTGAACTTAGTCATTTTTTTAATGAATTTGACATAGAGGGTACACAGTTTGTCCGGGCTGTTTCTCAAACAGTTTTTATGGCAGAAAGTTTTTATTTTGAAGATCATTTGGGCATAAATTGTAGATGTGCCTTTTGGTATTGATTTTGATATTGGTCCATTTTTCCGAAAAATATACGTTGTTGAACATAGTTGTTTTTTGCTATTTTCTCTTATAGGGTACACAGATCTCTTACAGTTTTTATGGTAGGAAGTTTTGATATTACAGATCAT
>MJUU01025842.1:25248-72441 GCA_002080025.1 Modiolus philippinarum | reverse complement strand
TGGAAAGTCATCTATGAAAATTTCTACAAGATTTTGTTTTGGAAACATGTCAGCTCCAGTTGTTGGCTTTCTTTGTTGATTTTTCTAGACATGACATTTGTAATGCTGGTTTTGCTAGAAATTGTTGAGTTTGATGTGTGTCTAAAATATGTATCTATATTGGTAAAATTTTATTTTTTGTACAATTCATGAGATGATGAAACATTTTAAGGTTCATCATAACTCCATTTACGTGGGTGGATTTCACATGAGTACAGACAAACTATAAAACATTAAAAATTTTTAAGGCTAGCCCTGCATAGAAATGTAATTTTTGCATTCATTTAAAAAAAATAATTTCAATATAATGTTTTGTTTGTGCAGTGCACTTTTTCCTGTGTTTTGAAAAAGTCAAAAAATAAATGAAGACAGGTAAAAAGTTTGAGACGACCCCTTTGTTACACAGGTAAGTTATGCATTTAAATCAACAAGGTCAAAGGTAATAATAACTATACTCATGGGACTATTTCAAACAAATCTTTAAAGATAGATTTATTTTGGATGTTGTGAGAAATGAAAAAAAAAATGCATCTCTTTTGTCAGGTAAGTTTTTACCTGATTTTCTTGAAAAGGTAATTTAAATATTGCATAGCTATGTAGTGCCAGCCTTAACACCATGATACTTTTTCTTTACTTTGCTCTGCTCATGTATAAAACCACATCAACATTTGTAGCCATGTTGTTGAGTCACAGGGTTCAAAAATTTTATGAATATATCACCACTAGATACGATAACGTACAGGGTTGGCAAAAAAGCAGGAAATACTCATATTTCCCAGGACGGTGGGAAATACTGGGAATTCCCGGGAAATAATGGGAATTCCCGGACAATACTGGGAAATATACTGTCCAATGATGTGACTACATAATATTGAAGTGAAAAGTTTTGCAAATGGATCAGATATGTCTAAATGGAATTATACATAGGCAATTTCATTTTCTCCCACTACCATATGACTATTCCAAATAGGTAATTAAACAATAAATCTTCCCACTTTCACTATTAAACATCACCTGCATTCAAGTGTTTCTGTAAACAAAAATCAAATTCATTAGAGTATTAGTAATTATCATTAATAAATGCATGTATTATCTGTATTTATAAATAGTTAAATTGAAAACTAAAATTCAAGGTCAAAATTCCCAAATGTGAGAGTGTTAATTACTAAATCAACATGAATGTCAATGATGGGCTTGGGTATGCTTGTGTTTAAAAAAAAAAAGAATTACCGCCACTGGTATTTCCCAGCCAACCCTGATAATGTAACCCTCAGTGAGGGTTATGACTTGGTCCCATTACCGGTAAAGGAGCAGTCCAGTATGATTCACACCGGGCAAAATAATGGTTTTATTACGAGCTTATCAGACCTTTGATAGTACAAAATCTCCAAATTAACATTTTTCCTCCTTAATCAATCAAAAATATGCATATTCTTCCTTATGAAAAGTGTTGCACATCAAACTGAAAATCTGAAGCAAAGGCTTTGAAAAGTAAATCGCCGGTTTGACAGAGGCTATAAATGAATAAAATCATAAAATGCTGCCACGGATTCTGCAAATCAATGTCAGTCATAGACCGGAATTTAACATAATCCAGAAAATGTCCGGATTTGGTTTTAAAATCCTACATCCGATCATACTCTTCAAAATAAGTTTCAAAATGGCCGAAACTTGGAAAACAATTTTGAAAACGCATTTCAAAAAGGAACGTTATGAGCCATTTAAGGAGATTTTTTCACAAAAATAGAAGAAAAATAAGCAGTTAAAATTGATTATGCTCCATTACGGGTAATTGGACCAAGTCGTCGTAACCCTCACGCAGTCTCGGGAACGTAGTGGACTCACAGGGCCTTGTTACTAATTAGAAAATTTTACTATCCATGCATATACACTAACAAGGGCGGACATCAGTTCCAAACCTGCTCGCTTCAACCCCTGTTTTATTTTGTGAGTTATGGAGTTGACAATTCTGTGTATTTCTCAACAAAAAGGATTGCTCCCAATCAAACGGAAGGTAATCAGATGGGGCTCATGATATATTTTGAAAAGATAAACATCTTGGGAAGTGAACTAGACCAAGTTTTGAATATTTTATAAGGAAATCACAAAATAAAACAGGGGTTGAAGCGAGCAGGTGTGGAACTGATGTCCGCCCTTGTTAGTGTATATGCATGGATAGTAAAATTTTCTAATTAGTAACAAGGCCCTGTGGTGGACTGAGGGGTACGTTATCGTACAGTATCTATATCACCACAACTCACAAGTTCGAATATGAAGCCCCAAACAATGAAGTTTCACGAACGAAGTCACTACGTTCTTGAAACTTCATTGTTTGGGGCTTCGTATTTGAACTTGTGGTGATATATTGATAAATTTTCCGACTCCTGAGGTTGAGTTTGTTAAGATGAACCTTAAAATTTTCTAGTTCTTATCCATCTTACATGCCATTCTTCTTCATAGAAAGTTACCTTGTTTTATTACCAACGCTTGCCCACACATATAAGCTTCCTACATATATCACTGCAAACAAAAGACACAAAAGCACAGCCTGCCATGGAGCAAATGAAAATACAACCGGCGCCATTAAACATCCTTCCTCAAATTTGAAGAGTTCTACTAAGGGGAGTAACTCATCAATACATGCCCCCCTTTTTATGTCACGGATCAAAATTTTTACTAACGGGATAGATAATTTTTCATTCTGACTGAATTTATATGTAAATCACATATTAGGATATTTTCTCCTTTTTTGAAACATTGCTAAAACTTCTCTACGAATACACCCTTTTATAGAAAAACAAGAGGCACACCTCAGTGGACAATGCATTTTTCATAGAAACAATGTGTAGACATACAAACACAAAAATTTCAAACTGAAATGGACAACATAGGACAATATTATTATCACATTTTGTCAAATTGATCTTGTTTCAGAGGAAAAGATTTTTGACATCTTCACTAGCCAAGCCGGGCTGACACTGCGTTCCTCTCCTGTTCATCCTTGGCAGATTGAGCCACATTTTTGGAGATACAAGATTCAAATTATCTCCTTTTGAAGTAATAGTTTCGGTTTATTGTTACAAGTTAAGGTAATTTATGACATCTAATAATGTGACACTTCTAAAAATATTGAACTACAGCGGGCAACTGAACCCTAAAAGGTTGAGAAACAATAAAAACTCATGGGAATTTTGAAAAATCAATACTTACCATATTTTAAGTTTAACTTATTATTATCACAACGCATATTTAAAAAAAAATAATTTAAGCAATTTGATTGGATTCAGCTAAGTTCAACTGCAACCAATTTAAATCATAGGTTTAATTCTCCAGAAATGCAGCTTGATCTGTCCGGCAAAGGTGAAAATGAGAGCTTGGCTAGCATTTCCCATAGAAAACAATGTTAACCTTTGTTCCGTATCGGTGACTATCTTGAAAGGCATAAACATGAAGAATTTTTTTTTCACCGGGCGGCCAAGGAAAAACCATTGTGGCCAAGTTTGGTTGTCCGCTGGCTTCCATCTTGAATGTGTGGATGAAGTACGAAAAAATTACAGCCTTCGAAGGGTACCACCCATTGACTGTTGTGACTAAATTTTGTTTAAATTGGCCAAGTTGTTTCAGACGAGAAGATCTTTGTATGAATGTCAACGACGGACGCCAACTTGCCTACTGCTAGAGAGGTTATATCGTCACCACAGCGAAAGCTCGACCAGACTTCATGGTAAGCAGTATGCACAACTACCCATTGTGGAGCTTTATTTCTGTGTGGGCATTTGTTTAAATTATCTATTAACGAGTAGACGTAACTATGTGGATCTTGATTGCAAAATGATCTAAGACGAAGAAGAAAAAGCATTCTAACTTTTTTTCCTGTCAGAAAAGGGATATGCTTCTATGAAAAATTTTCCAAGCATTCAAGCATTTGTGGTCACCAATCTTGCAAAGACTGGTTTCCATTTGAGAGTGGAGCCAACACAAATTTGTGATGGAGGTAAGATAAGTCCAAGGTAATGTCTCAACATTGTGAAAAATGTGATTGAAAGTTATCTAGGATTTGTTTTGTTAGGTGGTTTTATTTATATTAAAACTTGGCATTAACATTCTACGTTTTTACAAAAGTATCCACCCATAATTTTACCTTTAATAAAGTGAAATGTATATGACTCTTAATATATATGAAACATGAACTTCTACCTAATTACCAAAGCACGCGATTTTACCCATTTTTTATGAGAGTTTGCACAATTACTGCTCAAGTTCTTCTGTGATTTTGAGTTTCAATGTTTTGTAAAATGACATTTCTTCCGTTGACGAATGTCGCGGAAGCAAGACATAGGCATCCAAATTGTCGTCGTCAACAATTGTAATTAAGGGCTACGCCGAGCGCAGCATGATACCACCGCAGCATGTCGACCACTGAAATTTGAACAAGTATTAACCAAAATGGATATGGACACAGTAATTTGCTGGACACAATAAGGACCTTGACACATAAGTTAACCGGACACAAACTAGTGAAAATCAAAATTAGCCCCTTCAATCCCTTATTGATAGGGTATCGTAAGAGCTAAGAAAAATCTGATTTCACATATTTTAAAATATTGCAATTTGGCCCCTTTGACCCTTTATATCTTGGAAACCGTAAGAGCTACGCAAAATCTATTGTCATGCTACTGAAAGCTTACAATGAGGATAACCCAAAGAAAAAAATCTCATCAAAATCTGATGAAAAATGAAGATTTTACATATTTCTAATAATTGCAATTTTGCCTCTTTGATCCCGTATACCTCGGAAACAGTAAGAGCTACGCCAATTCCGTTGAAATACTGCTGAAAGCTTACAATGAGAGGAATACAAAGAAACTAGAAAAATGTGAACAAAGCTCACTAATATCATACCCCGGCCCGCTCCCCTATCGAATTCCAGAATAAAAAAATCTAATCAAATTTTCAAATAGCTGGTGCACAATGGCAATAGGTACTGAACATTCTGTGAAAGTTGCATTGAATTTCAAGTGGTCTAGGAGGAATTGTCGCCACAAAGTAGGTACCCTATGGCGGACAGACAAATGAACGGACAGACGGACGAACGGACGGACAGACACCATGATCACTATATACCACCCGTTAAAGCGGGCGGTATAAAAAAGACCCAACATCAAATTTTTAAACAGTGCGCAATGGCAATAAGTACTGAACAACCATTGAGTGGTATAGGAGAAGTTGTCAACACAAAGTGTGTACCCTGTGGGGGACTGACTATTCCAGTGATTGAAAAAAAAAGAAAAAAAAGTCAAATCAAATTTTTATATAGCTAGTGCACAATCGCAATATGTACTGAACATTCTGGGAAAGTTTCATTGAATTCCAATGAGGGGTTTAGGAGAAGTTGTTGCCACAAACTGTTGTAAAGGAGGAGTTGTCACCACAAAGTGTGTACCCTGTGGTGGACTGACTATTCCAGTGATTGAAATAAAAGGGGGAAAAATGTCAAATCAAATTTTTATATAGCTAGTGCACAATGGCAATATGTACTGAACATTCCTGGAAAGTTTCATTGAATTCCAATGAGTGGTCTAGGAGGAGTTGTCACCACAAAGTGTGTACCCTATGGCAGACTGACTATTCCAGGGATTGAAAAAAGGGGAAAAAGTCGAATCAAATTTTTATATAGCTCGTGCACAGCAGATATGCAACAATCTGTTGCAATTTTGATTCTTGTTGCAACTTTGCTTTTCCTGAAACTTTCGATGAACAATAATTTTTGAAATTTTTACATATAATTAAGAAAATAAGGCAATTCTCATGTACCAATCATAATTTACAACATGTAAGAAATACAACAGAGTTCCAACATTGGTTAATTTCCTGAAACTGTCCAAGAGAAGCAGGTTTTTGAATGATAACAAACAAACATTTTAATGAATAAAATTGCCAACATTTTTTATTCCGATTTCTTGGGTAAATTACCTGGAACTCTATTAAACTAACCACCTTTTTTTAACTCTACCTAGCAACCACACTTTTTAAAAACAGTTATTTTCAATAACGGAATTGCAAATATATTTGATACCAATTTTGTTAAATGTCGGAAACTCTTCAAGACCTGTAACTTTTTAATTTTTTTTTTTTTAATTCTACCTAGCAACCATACTATTTTAAAAAATATTTTGATGAAAAAGTAATTTTCAATAACTGAATTGCAAATATATTTGATTCCAATTTTGGTAAATTTACTGAAACTCTTAAAGACATGTTATGTTTTGGAATTCTACAAAAGAGTTTAATTTACTGATTAACCTTCAGTTTAAACAAGCTTTGCAATCCTTTTTCATTATGTGTTTTACAAACTCATACATCAATTTTATCTAACAGAATACAGAAAAATTATAAATGTTAGTATTGTCCTAAGGGACCGACCATTTAACTTGAAAAGGGGGGGGGGCTATGGTTTTTTTTCCAAAAAATATTTTGGAGCTGATTTTTATGTCAATTTGGCTGCCAAAGTGATGAAAAAAAACATATTCAGAAGGAGGCTTTCTGCCTAAAAAATAATGCTAATTTTGAAAAAAAAATTGTCAATACAACTGAAAAAAAAAAGTTTCTGTCCAGAAAAAAAAAAACATAACCCCCTTCAACTTAAATGGTCGGTCTCTAATTATAATGATACCTTACTAAGCAGGCGAGACACCAGGGTGCAAGGAACCTTTACAAACCTTTTCCATGTACCTTACTTGTTTGACCATTTTGTCCATCTGAGGATTTTCATATTGTAAAGATATTATGTACCCTTTCTATTTAAACAATTTGCCCGTGTACCTTTTGTTGTATGTTTATGTTTAACTTTACTTTGTGGTAGTTAGTCAGATTTAATAGACTTTAAGACTTTTAGTAATAGTTTCGTTTCCCTATACTCTCTATACTCATGTAGTCAAAATATAGTAGCTTGGATTTTAGTAGACGAATAAAACATATATATCATCTGATGAATTGCGCATTACTTCAAATCTACTACAGTTTCGTCTACTAAAATCAACATGTACAAATACCTCAGACCAGAACGGCTAGATGCCAATCCTGATTCAGCTACGGCAGCGAAAGAATGGTTTCAATATATGGAAACGAACTTTTACAAACTTTTTAAACTCTGCGGGAGATGATAATCCACCAGACAAACTCAATATGTTGATCAATTTTGTGTCTCCGGGTGTGTATGAATATATCAGTGAGTGTAACAATTACGATAATGCTGTGACACTGTTGGAAGCTGTGTACGTTCGACCAAAGAACGAAGTATTAGCAAGACATTTGTTAATTACACGTAGACAGCAATCTGGTGAGACTCTAGATCAATTTCTACAAGAATTAAAAGTATTGGCAAAAGATTGTAATTTTCAACAAGTATCAGCCGAAAAATACAAAGAGGAGTACGTCAGGGATGCCGTTATAAATGGTTTAAGTTCACAAATAGTTCGACAGCGGTTATTAGAAAATAAAACTCTCGATCTCAAGACAATGTTCGATCAGGCACGTACATTAGAGCTTGCTCAGCGTAGTAAAGAGGTGTATGTTCAGCCCTACCCCGTAACAGCCGCAATTGGACAAAAATCCGAAGAATCAGTCGTGTCAGTTTCAAATATTAATGATTCAACAAATCAACAGTTAGTTACAGAAGACGACAAAAGTACATTGGCTGCCGCACAACGACCCGGAGGTAAACAAAAGTGTTTCTTTTGTGGGAACAATTCTCATGCAAGACGTTTTTGTCCGGCCAAGGACTCTACTTGTCATAATTGTGGTAAGAAAGGACATTTTTCAAAGGTGTGCAGATCAAATGCTACAAACACAGGGACATCGGCCTCTTGTACCCCTATATTAGCTACGGTAACTGCTGCATCTCCACAATGTCTCAAGAAAGCCGTTATAAACGTAAGTGTAAATGATCGCCCGTGTAAGGCTTTGGTAGATACTGGTAGTTCCGAAAGTTTTATTGACAGACAATTTGCTCAATCAATATCAGTAACATTAAATGATGCTAGTGGAAGTGTGTCAATGGCATCCAGTGCTCTTAGCAGTCCTTTAGTAGGAACTTGTAAAATTAACTTGGACATTGACGGACATTTCTATCAGAATATGCAATTATCTGTGCTTGAAAAACTCTGTTGTGATGTAATATTAGGACAGGACTTCATGAAGAAACATGAAAGTATCAAAATAAATTTTGGGGGAAGCAGACCAGCCGTAGAAATAAATGACTCAAATGCCGTCTGTAGTCTGGCTGCTTCGACTGTTGACCCACCGGAATTGTTCGCAAATTTAACAAGTGAATGTCGCCCTATTGCAACAAAATCACGAAAGTACAGTACCGATGATAGAGCGTTTATAGAAAAAGAGACATCTAGATTGCTCGCCGAGGGCATCATTGAGCCTAGTTCGTCACCATGGAGAGCTCAAGTTTTAGTTACATCAAATGAAAGGCACAAGAAAAGACTAGTGATAGACTATTCTCAAACTACAGTACAGAAAGAGACATACCATAACAAATCACTTGGAGAGACATATATTTTAATCCTTTAGACATAAAATCACAGACATACTATCACTGTGATAGACCTAAAAAGCAATAAAACATAGTGGTGAGGATTAAATTTTATTACCTGTTTTACCTGTATTTTCTTTGAAGTTTACCTGCTAAATTAGATTTTTACCTGTAAAACAGGAAATGTCCTGACAAGACTTGAGTTTTATTGCCCCAATTAACAATTTTTCCAAGGTAAAAATTAATCCCCATCACTTTCCTAGACATCCCCACTATCACAGTGATTAGTTATGGTATGTCTCTTTCTGTACTGTATTAACAGGTATACAGAACTTGATGCATATCCGTTTCCGAACATAAATCAGATGGTTTCAGATATCGCCAAATACAAAGTATACAGTACACTTGATTTACGTAGTGCCTATCATCAAATCCCGTTAAGAGAGCATGAGAAAAAGTATACTGCCTTTGAAGCAAATGGTCGCTTGTATCAATTTCGACGAGTCCCGTTCGGTGTTACAAATGGAGTTGCTTCTTTTCAAAGGGTCATGGACCGTCTAGTTGCTGAAAACAAATTAAAAGCTGTATTTGTGTACATCGATAATATCATAATTGAAGGAATGGACCAGGCTGAACATGATGAAAATTTACGAAAATTTCTTGATGTTGCCGACAAACATCAGCTGACATTTAACGAGGACAAATGTGTGTATTCGGTTGAATCCGTCAACCTTCTTGGATATTCCATTAGTCAAGGAGTTTTGCGACCAGATCCTGATCGCATGAAGCCTCTTAGGGAACTGCCTGTTCCCTGTAGTAGTAAATCGGTTAAAAGAGCCGTTGGAATGTTTTCTTACTATAGTCAATGGATTCCAAGATTTTCAGACAAAATCAAACCTTTAGCTAGTGCTGCATCGTTTCCGTTAGATATTACTGCGGAGAAAGCATTTAACGATCTGAAATCTGACCTAGAAAACGCAAGTATAAGTGCAATTGATGAAGCTATTCCCTTTGTGGAAGAAACCGATGCTTCAGATTCGGCAGTAGCCGGAAGTCTCAATCAAGGCGGAAGACCTGTTGCTTTCTTTTCAAGAACTTTGAACGCTCACGAATTAGGACATTCACCCGTAGAAAAGGAAGCATGTGCTATAGTAGAATCAGTAAGGAAGTGGAGACATTTACTTAGCGGAAAACACTTTACGCTAGTGTCGCTAGTGGAGCAGGACATGCTTACCCTTCCGGAGCACCTGATGTCACTCCCGGTTTTCATTGGAGTTCACACTATGAGTGCCTTAGTTCTTAATGTTATCTTTTTATTTCTGTGCATTGTAGCTGTCTCACGTCCTTGTTTTGTCTTTGTTTTTATCTGTTACCGTTTCTGCCATGTCTTTGGACTTCGATTTTTGTAGTCATCGCTTCCCTTGTTCCTTCGGTATTCTACTGCCGTTGTTTTTTACCCTCATCACTGATCAAGAAGCAGTGTCTTATATGTTTGACTCGAAAAAGCATGGAAAGGTGAAAAATGACAAAATTATTTGCTGGAGAACTGAATTGAGCTGCTATAGTTACGATATAAAATATCGACCTGGTCGAAACAATGCCTCAGCTGACTGCTTCTCTAGGGCATACTGCTCATCTATCAGTGCAGATGCTCTTTCTGAGTTACACAATGCTCTATGCCATCCAGGTGTCAATCGCCTTCTTCATTTTGTCCGTACAAAGAACTTACCTTACTCTGTTGATGATGTCAAGAGAATAACTAGGCAATGTCCGATTTGTGCAAAAGTGAAACCCCAGTATGCCAAACCGAATGCATCGCCTCTTGTTAAAGCTACTCAGCCTTTTGAACGTTTAAGCATTGATTTTAAAGGGCCGCTGCCGTCTGTGAGTACAAAGAAGTATATTCTCACCATTGTGGATGAATATTCAAGATTCCCGTTTGCATTTCCATGCTCTGATATGACAAGTGCTACAATTATTCAGTGTTTACGACAATTATTTGCTCTATTTGGCATGCCGGCTTATATTCACTCTGACCGTGGCCAATCTTTCATGAGCGCAGAACTCAAAACATTTCTTCAATCGCATGGTGTAGCTACTAGCAGAACAACACCGTATAGCCCACAGAGTAATGGGCAATGTGAACGTTATAATGGTATAATCTGGAAAACTGTAACTTTAGCATTTGAATCTATGGGACTAAATGAGAGTCAGTGGGAAATTGTGTTGCCCGATGCACTGCACTCTATTCGAAGTTTGTTATGTACTTCAACTAACTGTACTCCGCATGAAAGGTTTTTCAACTTTACAAGACGATCATCCTCTGGGCAATCTATCCCTTCTTGGCTAGCACATCCTGGTGTTGTCTTGATGAAAAAACATGTGAGGGCAAATAAATATGAACCTCTCGTAGAGGAAGTAGATCTATTAGAGGCAAATCCGTCTTATGCTCATGTTAGATTGCCCGATGGACGAGAAACTACTGTATCTACTCGACATTTAGCTCCACCAGGACAAACTGACAATGACAATTTTATTGATTCAGTTGCCAACGAAAACACAACAGAAATTAGTGAATGTATTAATAACGATACTGAAGGCACACCACTTGCAGTTGACAGCAATCCGATTGAATCGCCTCCATGCATTCGGCGTTCTACGCGTGAAATTAAGAAACCAAGTAGATATGGGTTTGACGATTATTCAATTTAATGTCTGCATTGACTTGGGTGTTAAATGTATTAGGTGACTTTTTAGTGGGGGAGAATGTTGTATGTTTATGTTTAACTTTACTTTGTGGTAGTTAGTCAGATTAATAGACTTGAAGACTTTTAGTAATAGTTTCGTTTCCCTATACTCTCTATACTCATGTAGTCAAAATATGGTAGCTTGGATTTTAGTAGACGAATAAAACATATATATCATCTGATGAATTGCGCATTACTTCAAATCTACTACACCTTTCCTGTTGAAAGCCTTTATCTATGAACATTTTCCGTTGCACATTGTAAAGGGACCTTTCTTGTAACATTTTGTTCTCCCTTTCCTGTATAACATTCCGTCTATGAACCTTTTCTATTGCACATTGTAAAGGGACCTTTCCTGTAGTAACATTTTGTCCTACCTTTCCTGTTTAAGGGCCATTCTTGCACAAATTTACAAATTTCATGATTATTATTTCCAAAAAATACAGATGTCGAATTTTAATGTTCTTT
Organism: Modiolus philippinarum; assembly: GCA_002080025.1. NCBI lineage: Eukaryota > Metazoa > Mollusca > Bivalvia > Mytilida > Modiolidae > Modiolus > Modiolus philippinarum. The sequence continues at coordinate 60,645 of MJUU01025842.1, read as the reverse complement.
TCTCATATTTACTTCTTATTTATGCATTTAAATGGAAACTTGTGTTTGTCGCGCTCTTTTTACATTTTTTTCACAATTTTTACATCTTAGAATACATTCGAGTTGTCCTTACCGTCAAAGGTCAATAAATCAAAATTGGTTATCACCAAAAGACAAAAAATGGGAAAAAATGCAATGGTGATTGAAATGGTTTACTCCCGGAATGCCAACATTTTTTGATCTGCCGACAATTTACCTGTAAAATTTTGTTGGCATTCCGGGAATAGAATTTAATTGTTGTGTAAACATTTACCTAGTAAAAGTGAGCTGCAAAGTAGTAATCATCCTACTGCATGTACTAATTAAAGTATGAGATGAAATATTAATAACCACTTTTTCCAAAGAGACTCGCAATTCAATTTTTTGTTCAAATTTCACCAAATTTTGCTCACCATCTCAACATAATAGTGGCTTTTGTGTTACGTTTTGAAAGTGCTCTTCCAACTGATTACCGGTATTCTGGTTTTCAAAAATATTTCGAGTTATCTGCACTAAGTGCACGATGAAATAAAGATAAAGGGTTTTTGTTTTGTTTTGTTTTTTTTTTTTAAGAATTGTAACTGGGAGTCGTATTATTCTATTTGTGAGATACAATTTGACATCGGTTACATTAACGTCCTATAGAAACGGAACCAAAAAGAAGAAACAGCCAATGCTATTTGACAATGTTCATTTAGGGAACAAATGATTTTCAAGTAAATTATCATGTAAGTAAAGCAAGTAAATTAAAGTCAGGGGCAGATTTGCAGGAAGAGAGCGCACATTTGAAAAAAAAGCACAAACTCTTAATCAAATGTTTGGCCAACACCTTGAGTGTACCCTAAAATTTATATGTTTCCCGTTTGAGTGGGAGCGAACGCCCCACACACCATCCACTAAATTCACATAAATATATTAAGGATTTGTGTAGTCCTTGGTCATATCTCGAAAATGTAATCTGGATGGAAAGTCCTTGGTCATATCTCGAAAATGTAATCTGGATGGAAACTTCTTTCTTAAATTAAGAGCGAGACAGAACAATATATAGTAATTATACCGGTTTCGAATAATACATCCGAAAAAATGAAAGATTCAAGTTATGATTAAAAGTACAGGTAGATGAAGGGTTAGGGTAAACCTATAAAAAGTATGTTCATTGCGTTATAGCAGAATTTCTCATAGTACCATAGTACATAAGCCCTTTGATTCATGAATACTGGATTTAAAGAAAAAAGATCTTAACATCTATGGATCCTATTTCATATAATTTGTTATATCATATGTTATAAAAAGTAATATACTCTATCTTTAAATTTCCTTTCTCTATTTTTGCTTTAAAATATTTAATAACTGTGTAACATGTTCATTTAATTTATTTAATTAAAGTATAACAACATCTATTGAAATATTTTTGTTGGCATTCTGGGAATAGGTTACTTTCAAAATGTTGGCATTCCGGGAAGACACCATTGAAATTTATATGCTATTTAGCTGAATACCTACAATAATTGAGGAATTTCACAAAACCGAATTCACCAATCGCCTTTTATTGAATGGAGGGGTGCAGATTCTGTAATTTTTGGCGGTAACTTTGTTTTATTTGCACAAATGATACCAAAATGAAAACCTTGATGTGAGGAACAATGAATAAGACCTGAAAGTTTGTTTAAGTGTGCAAATAATTAATATTTTCTCATTTATGACGACTTGCTTTCACTTTAAGTGTGAATGACAAGAGAAATTTGTGATGGTAAAGACAACAAAATGTGACGGTGACGGACAAAAAGACGTGATGGTAATGACATTAGAATACAAATCGTGACGGAAAGACCGTGACGGTGGAGAAATTTCCGTGACCCGTAATTGTTTTAAATACTGGATGTATTCTTGGTCAAACAAATGATTGTTTCATTGATACATTGGTACTATCCATTATTTTTACCATGATCGGTAGTGCAGAACTTAAAAGAACTTAGTAACGGTAAAGACACTGAATAAAGGTACTTTCTGAAATACACTGCTTTCTTTTGAAATAACTCAAATTTTTTAGCTAGTTGATTAGGAATGACTGTATGTCAACTTCGGAGATAGAGAAACATTTGCCCTAAACACAAAAGTTTCGCTCGATATCAACTTGGTTTATTTTGTTGATATTTTACGTGACGGGGTAAATTTGCAAAAACTGTTGGACAACTGTTGACAATCTTTGGGCTTTGAAAACAAGACAAAAATCTCCAGTATGTTTATTTGGATTGTATTTTGTTTAAATAATTGATGTTGGCCTCTATAGGAGAAATATTGAATATTAAACTTGGAACATCACCGGCACGTGTAGAATTCTATATGTGACGGTAATTTTCCTTTTGTCTCGCCCTCGACGAAATTCGCGAAAGCGAGACATAGCGATCCAAAATTCCCTCGGCGTGTCGGCGCCGGCGTGTCGGCGACGGCGTCGTCGGCGACGTCAACATTTATTTTAACCCTGTGGTTAAAGTTTTCTAAACATCAATATCTTCATCAAATCTTTATGGAATCTTTTGAAATTTGGACAGAAGCAAGAAAATGGTCTGAAAATTACCTATAGCTAAAAATTTCAATTTAGACATCAAATGAAGTTATTAAATCTTATTAGAATTTCATAAAAAGTGGTCAAAAGTTAGATGATGGTCAGAAACTTACCTCAAGCTGAAAAAATAGGATTTTTTTCTAGTTTTTCTGTATTTTTTCCAAATTTGGACTTAGTTTTTTGCAAAAAATTTCAATGTTAGTTGTTAAGAAGTAGAGTCTTTTATTTTTAATAGAATTACATTAACATTGACATTTCTGCATAAAATGCGCAGATGTGTAAAAGGCTGTTGGAATTTTGATTCCAGTTCCAACTTTGGTAAATTTCCTGAAACTCTCCAAGACCATCTATTTTTAGAAATTCTTCTGAGCAACAATGCTTTTTTTAAATAAATTAGAATCAAACAAACATTTTTGATAATAGAATTGCAAAAGATTTTGATTCCAATTTCGGTTTACATTCCTGGAACTCTCAAAGACCAGTTATTTTTTTTGGAATTCGACCTAGCAACCATAACTTTTTCATTTCCTTTCAGTTATAATGATCATTTGCAAAAGTCAAATTTGAAAAATCTTTTGATTCTAATTTTGGTAAATTTCCTGAAACTCTCAAAGACCTGTTATTTTTGGGAATTCTACCTGACAACCATATCTTTTTCAATTCTTAATAGTTATTATGATTTTCAAAAGTGAAATTGTAAAAATCTTTGATTCTTATTTTGGTAAATTTCCTGAAACTCTCAAAGACCTGTTATGTTTTGGAATAATACTTAGCAACCGTGTCTTTTTCAATTCCTTACAGTATGAATAATTATTTTCAATAGTGAAATTTCCAAAATCTGGATTGCAGCTTTCGTAAATTTTATGAAACTCTGAAAGACCAGTTATTTTTTTTTTGAATTCTTCTTAGCAACCATATATTTTTAATATTTACACTATTATCTATATACCTAATGTATCTTACCTGTTGCAACCTTATCCTTCTTCTATCTATTTACTACCCACTTAATGTTCATCGTGTACTATGTTACAACTCTAGATTTCCTACGAGGAGGAATGACCCGGTTACCGAACGCTATTATAAACATAATGCCCTTGGATGAAGGTGTTGGGGTAGCTTAACACACGAGGTAAAAATTATCACCCGAGACAACGTCGAACTAACACCTTCATCCAAGGGCATTATGATTTTTATTATACTGAATGCTTAAATACAATAAGTCCTGATGTACGTTACATTTGAAAATTATAATAATATGTTTTATTTATGCAACATCAAAAACACATAAACAAATATTCAGTACAAGACGGATTAAGACCAGTTATATTTTGCAATTCTAGTTAGCAACCATACTTTTTTGTAAACATTTCATTGTAAACAGTCATTACACAAAAAATTTTTATTCTGAATTTGGTATGAAAGTCTCAAAGACCAGTTATTTCTTAAAATTCCACTTAGCAACCTAATCTAAATATAGGCCAAATTATAATAACAATTTAGTGAGCGGGCGAGACATTAGGCAGTTCCTTGGAACCTTTATGAATTTTTTGTCGATTGACCTTTCCTGTTTCAAAATTTTAACATTTGACTTTTTCTGATTGGACATTTTTTCCATTGACCTTCGTATTTTTTTAAATTTTGCCTGCTGGGATGTTAATGTACATGGACTTTTCAAGTTCTAAAGTTTTGTCTATGGACCTTTCCTGTTTCGACATTCTGTCTTTTGATCCTCCCTGTTTTCACACTTTGCTTCTTTGGACTTCTTCCGTTTGATAATTTTGTCAATTAGTTCTCTCTCTTGGACTTTTTCTGTTTGAAAATTTTATCCATGGACCCTTTTCTGTGTGTTCTGTTCATAGAGTTTTTCTGTTTGAAAATTGTGTAGATACACCTATTCTGTTTGATTATTTTGTCTATGAACCTCTCATTTTGACATGTTATGTGGTCCTGTCAGTTTGAAAATTTGGTCCGCTGGTCTTTGCTATTTGTACATTTTTTTCCATGGATCTTTCTTATTCTGTTAGAGCATTGTGTCTGGATATTCTTTGTTCTATGTGAGCATTTTGTCCAAGGACCTTTCACGTTTTAACTGATTTTTTTCATGTACCAACCTTTCATGAAATGTTCTGTCTATTTGCCCATGGGCTTTTTCTATTGACAATGATGCCTTATGCCCATAGACCTTCCTGTTTGAGCATAATTTTGTTTCATGTATGTACTGTTGCATGTATAGCTACTGACTGGTAATTTGGTCCATGGTTCGTATTTGAATGTTGTCCATGGACCTTTTCTCTCTAAGCTTTTTGCCTATGGACCTTTTCTATATGAACACTGCAAAAATGTAACCAAATTATAATGTTAAAAAACTTTAAAAAATATCCCTTTTCTATAAGTGAAAACCAGAGAGACTAAATGCCCCCCTGCCATCATCCAAGTTTTTCCCCATGTGTTATATATATTCCAGTTTTGGATAAAATTAAGCTACTCTGTTTGTGTCCGTAAGACAGTCCGCAGTTGGATATAAAACATAGACATCCTATTTCTAAGCACTTGATATAACCGTAACTTTAATAATATGGAAGGTGTTGTCTGGAACAGCAGTTCCAGAACACATTTTGATAAAATAGCAAAGTTCAACTACCCCTCAAAATCACAAATTTAACATGACAATATGCACATCTTCTATCCATGCCTAATCACATGTGCAAAGTAAAATAAATGTAGCATTAATATTGTGGGAGGAGTTATCCGGAATAAAAGGCCAAAACACACATTTCCTTCCATAAAATGGTTAATTTCAACTACCCCTCAAATTCACAAATTTGACCAAAATCTGAACCATGACAATATGCACATCTTCAATCCATGCCTAATCACTGTGCAAAGTAAAACTAATGTAGCATTAATATTATGGGAGGAGTAGTCCGGAATAAGAGTTCCAGAATACACATTTCAATAAAATTGCCAAGTTCAACTATCCCTGAAAATCACTGCGCAAAGTAAAATCAAAGAACCTTAGTGAGCAAGCTCACATACCCCACTCCCCTACATATCAGAAAATCCTGCATTATTGAAGTCAAAAAGTACCCTATAAGCAATATCATACAAAAAAAAAAAAAAAAAAAAAAGNGTAATTTTGTCAAAAATGATCAAAAATCAAAATTAAAGTAGCATGCACAATCATTCTGCACAAGATAATTGAAGGGGTTTCAGAGAAGTTGTGGTGACAAGATGATACTTTGGTGTTTTAGCTGAAAATAGTCCAAGTCCAATAACTCCAATCAATAAGGCAGTATGGTATGCACGTCTACACATCATGACCAACAATCCTACCAAATATGAAAGCAATCATACCTGCAAACCTCCAAAAGTACTGTGGTGGGTCATGACCCTACATTGTGCATTTAGATACGAAAAATACCGATGTTGCATAAAAACAGTAAAATTTCGTTATGCTGTACATGTAGATGTTGGGTCATAGTGCATGATGGCATATATTCAAAGTTACAGTAAAAAAATAATACCAATCATATGCATCGCAATCGATTTTGTCCATTGGTACTATTTCTCATCAGTAACTGAGACTTGTGTTGTATAGCAATGTCTAACAAACTGAATAATACTTCTCTAATCCAAGTTAGTTTCATCTAAATTTATTCACATTTACATGTACCTTTTGCAAAGGCAATATGTAACTTCATTAGAAATTGATTAAACAGAGTTTATGGCCTTCCAAACGTTTAGATTTAATTTGCACTGAAGAGACACAAGTTGTCGAAATGCGCACATGCAGAATTTAAATTTACAGTAAATTCGGTACTTAGTTATCTATAATCATTTATTTTTAACTTCATCAAAATAAAATATGTGGAGCAAATATCTAAGATACTACTTCAGACAAAAACTAAAATGTTTGTTAAGATATTTCAATAATTTGGGGTATTAATTAGTGTCAAAATCAAAATCTTAGGGCCATTTTTTATAAAATGGAAAATTATTCAAGGGAGGTAATTAGCAATATCTATAAACATTTTCGTATCAGAAAAGATTGTGTAGATTCCTTTGTAATCATTGCCAGTACTTACTGATTACTATATAAACAACACCTGTCCTAATTATTGCCCTAATCACACAGTTTAATTAACTTGTTTACCTGTCAGAATGCTACTTGAGTTGATCCATACAAATCAATAAACAGACATGCACAACAATTTCACCTGATCAATTTTGCGGGTGAAAACGATAACCCGCGGCAGGTCATGCTTACCGGTGGGTGAAGGTACGTTTTTGTGGGTGTGACCTAGCAAATGGGGGTCAGGCGGGTCACTTGGCTGGTATGAAGCAATCCATTAAGCAGTTTCAGTGGAGTTGCAGTTACAAGATGATACTTTGGTGTTTCAGATGAAAATAGTCTAAGTCCAATAACTCCCTTAAAAATAATCCTATCAATAAGGCAGTATAGTATGCACATCTACACATCATGACCAACAATCCTACCAAATATGAAAGCAATCCATTAAGCGGTTTCAGAGTTGCAGTGACAAGATGATACTTGCTGTTTTAGCTGAAAATAGTCCAAGTCCAATAACTCCCATAAAAATAATCCGATCAATAAGGCAGTAAAGTATGCACATCTACACATCATGACCAACAATTGTACCAAATATGAAAGCAATCCATTCAACAGTTTCAGAGGAGTTGCAGTGACAAGATGATACTTGCTGTTTTAGCTGAAATAGTCCGAGTCCAATAACTCCCATAAAAAAATCTGATCAATAAGGCAGTAAAGTATGCACATCTACACATCATAACCAACAATCCCTCAAAATATGAAATCAATCTATTGAGCGGTTTCAGGGGAGTTGCAGTGACAAGATGATACTTTGGTATTTTAACTGAAAATAGTCTAAGTCCCATAACTCCCACAAAAATTATCCAATCAATATGGCGGTACAGTATGCACATCTACACATCATGACTAACAATCCTACCAAATATGAAAGCAATCTATCAAGCGGTTACAGAGGAGTTGCAGTGACAAGAACAGGACTGACGGATGGACGGACTGACGGACGGATCAAAAACATTATACCCTCCGCAACTTCGTTGCGTGGGGTATGATAAATGTAGTATTAATATTGTGGGAGGAGTTATCTGTAATAACAGCTCATCAGAGATGGGATGGACGGACGGAATTACGGACGAACGGACAGGGGTAAAACATTATGCCCCCTTGACTTGTCGTTGCAGGGGCATAATAAAAAAGTCTTTTCATTTTGGTACAAAACATTTATTCTCTTGCCTAATACAATATGTTAGATATAACACAAATACACAGACAGCTACATGTATTAGATTTTCCAGACACACAGAATACAAATATAAAATGGTACTTAGCATTAATGAATAATTCATACACCTTCTAGGTAAATGAGGTTTAAAGTGGGAGATGACCATATGAATAACAGCCAACTACTTGTACTTAGAGGCAAGAATTTATATATTTACATTGTAATATGTATATTAACATAGTGTATCTAACAGTGTTGATGATATCAAATATATTATATTACTTTAAATAAACATGAAAATAACACACATTTATTTCGAAAGCAATTATACACATACACTGTAGTCTCTCTCACCCAATCATGTTTTTATATTTCATGGATACAACACATCAGAAAAAAGAAAATGGATAAGAAATCTGAATTTTAACAGATTGGTCCATACAATGCCAACAAATACAATTTGGTACTCGTATGTATTTTGTCATTACATAATTCCCATCTACATGTATATAATCACCTTAGGACTGTTCCAGAATTAATTGTATAGGGGGTTGGAAGGCACTTAAATCAAAATTTCTTTTCAGCCCTTTCTGTATAAAGTAAATGAAAAAAATCAATTAAAATTTTATGCATGGTGGGCCAAAATAAATTGTGCCTTCCGACCCCCCTATACAATTCAATCTGAAATAGCCCTAATGAAGACATCTGCCATAAAAGTCTATTAATACAAATGTCATTAACTGAATTATTTGGATTACTAAAGCCTCAACATATCATGCTTTCTTGTGAATATATAAATGAAAAAAAAACTTGCAAATTTATGATGTCAAATTCAAATTGTTTTTTTTTATGTTCTATTGAAAAAAAAAAAATCTATTTTACAAAGTTTTCTATTGCAAATTGCTTTTTGTTCTTACCAGACAAATTTTCAATACAAATGTACACAGAAAATTGCAATAAATACACAACTTTCTTCAAACAGAAAAAAATGAACTTTTCAAAAAAGAGTTGTTAAAACACTAGATTACATGTAGTGTATGCACAATATAAAATAGTTCAATTAACCACAATAACAGGTACACAATAAATTGGGTATTTATAACAGTATGTAGATTGTGTGTGACTTTGACTTTTTATTGTGGTTAAAATCTTACCTGTTTTATTGTATATATACATAATATTACAGAGTCACTGCACAACATAAAATCATTTTTTATATACATACTAAAATTCTACTGATGAAAATAATCCTGTACTTGTTCAAATAAAACAGTAATACTGTAATTGGAAGCATAATTTTTAAGAATATGTTATTTAAGGTAGTACAGGAGTTTAAAACTTTGCATCATTCTTGCGCATCTAACGAAAAATGCAATTCACCAAGGGAACATAAGCAAAATGATTTTCGACGTCTTATAACAGTTAAATTTGATCAAATATGCAACTTTATGCAGAATATTGTACCTCTTCAGCAAAAATCCTGTGCTATTCAGGGGAGATAATTTGTATAGAAATAATAGGCACAAAAAATAAATTTTCGCCATTTATTCAAAAATATGTTCGATGACCCCCATTTTTTTTCATGAAAATCGGAGGCAAGTATGTTAGCTAATTATTTACCAAATCTAAAATAATTCTATCTGATGTAACTAAAATAAATTTCATGCTTATATGACCAGTGACCCAAAATTTCTATTTTATTTTTTGTATGTTCTAATAACAAAGTATAAGTCATGGAAATATCAGAAAATTCTATCTGATAATTTTTAGACCCCCGTACCACCTTAATTTGAGAAATATTACAATTTTTGTTCTAGTTCAATATCTTTAGCAATATAAAAATTTGCCAAACAAATGCTTAAATGTGTTTTTCTTGTTAAACCTATTGTACATTGTATGTACCAATATCTATCACTTTCTATAATGAGTATACTAGTATCTAATTTAATTACACATTAAGTAAATAAGCTGATTTCTGATTGGTTAATATACTTGGTATTTCTGGGCAAATAACCCCTTCACTGAGACGCTTGTCATGTTTTTTGTCCTAGAGTCATCTCTGCATTTTGATGATACAGAGATATTCGAAAGTTTAAGTATTTGCCAAAAATACAAGTCTTGGGTCTAAATTTGCCTTGCCTTTCAGGCTTGTGAAATCTGTTCACCCCGACACTTATCATGATTTCCTGTTAAAAACGTCTGTGACAATATTCCTTTATTTTCTGTGTCACAAGTAAAAGTGAATGTTTTATGTTAATAGACGAATTTCCAATTTCATTTTATGAATGAATTGCCCCGATTGACCTGGGGCCAATCGGAGTAAATTGCGTCACGTAACATTGTGACGTCCAAAAATCTATATTGTGACGTCAAAATTTTCCGGGAAAATTCACCAATAGGAAACTCGTCTATATCCATGCAAATAAAAAACTTGGAAATGACATGTACAATAACCCATCACAGATCTTATCGGAATGTATTGTTATCACAGTTAAATAACAATGTTCTATGTACAATGATTCATATGGATCAATCTACAAACTATGAATACATTACATGGTCATCAATCAAAAATCAGATCTCACACAAAATAAAACATCCTATTTCCTGAATACAACTAAAATTCACAAGATAAACTTGGCAAAATATCATATATAAGTCGTATAATTTGTATAAAAATTTACTGAATTTCTATGTTTTTATTTTTTTCAGGTCCTTTTTTTATCAGAAAATTACAAACCAACAAAAACATTTCTTTTCTGTATATACATGACAATTTAAATGTGTATGACCTTGAATGAAATACTAGTCGTATTTGTATTTCTTCTAGCTGAAAAATCATAAGGTATGTTATTAGAGACATATATAGATGTCAGTAAAGAAATTTGTGTGAAAATGTGCCAACATTTATAAATTTGCTATTATCTCCAAAATGTGTACAAGTATCAAAATCTTTCTCTTCTTTGTCAAAAAATAACAATACCTGGCAGTTCTTATAATCAGAATATGAATTTAAAAAATAAGGAAAAGTCTTCAAAAAGTAAACAAGGTATCGGTACATCATGATCTTCCAATATTTCAATATCTATTTTACTTTTTGATGAATGTTTGATTATTAATTTTATTATTTCAATCATTTATAATTCTAAATAAAATGTCAGTTGAAGAAAAAGAAGTTTCATACATCACAAATGGACCTTATCCAAATTTTTTTGTGATTAAGTTTAACATAGTGTGACTGTGGAATTGCCTATCTCTTGTATCACATTTATAATTAATATGTTATTCATGTGAGTTGAAGAAGAGTTCACTCTAATGTTTCATGTACATCCCCCAGATTGTTACTAGACAAATGAACATTTATAAAAATAAATTATCAAAAACAAAAATACATAATGTACAACAAACACATAATTAAAAAACAAATATAAATTCTAATCTTTGGACTTCAAAGTTCATCTGTTTTGTTTTTAGTTATCATTCTAATAAATATTTTTACATTAAGATGATACTTGTTTCATTGGCTGAACAGGCAATGAAAGAATTCTGTATTTCTTTTATCAAATAAAAAACTTAAATGTTTCAATAAATCTTAAGATAAAGTGGCAGATATACAGAAAAAATTCTATATGTATGTCAAAGATAATAATAAAAAAAAAAGAAATGCTCACTAAAAATTTGTAATATAGAAATAAATAATTTTGAAGAAAAAAAATCTTTGAGATTCATGATAAATGCAAAAGAACACAATCTTTGATTCTAAATTTAAAGATTCAAAACATTCAAATACCGAAAATAAGAAAAAACAGTCAAAGCTCAATGGCTCCAACACTCAAGGGACTGATGAAAATAGTCTGCACTAGAGGAGTGTTCAAAGGGTCCTGAAAAGAGATTTGAGACATCCATAGTGTTTGAGTTATTATAGTGCAAGCCATTGAAGTTCAGTTGTATTACAAACAAACCTTAATGAGTTCCTACGTAAAATTAAACATATCAATTTTGGCTATAATATAGCCATTTTTGAACAGAGGAGACAATATAGGCAGATTTATTTGTATGAAATTTGTTGTAAAGTACCCAACAGATGCATCTCCATTTTTGTTTTGAGCAGAAAACAAATACATATAATACAATTCATAAAAGAAAAGTTGCATTCTTAAATTTCAACAGCTCTTAAAATTGCACATTAAAAGATATTTTTTTATTATTCCCCCCTGCCAGACAACCCATATAAAAAAATCAAAAGAAAAGATAAAACAGTGAAACCAGATGCTCTCAGGAGCCTGTATCACTCACCTGGCTTTCAGTTGCCACAATCAAGCTAACATTGTAAGTTATACAGTTGATCTTCAGTCTCTCAAACTTTGGTAGCTCAAACAACACATCTTGAACTGTATTTAAAGTCTGATAATGTTTTACTATATTTCTTTGTTGGGCTTTTTGGACAAAAAAGCGTTCTTGCTCATGAACAATTTTCAACACTGGTTTTGAAGTCGCAACATCAATATCTATTTCGAAACCAAATTTCATTGAAATTGGACAATGTTGAATTTCCCCGCCTTTTTTGGCAGCCATTTGAAAATGGCAGTAAACAAACAATTTTCAACACTGGTTTTGAAGTCGCAACCTCAATATCTATTTGGATACCAAATTTTATTGAAATGGGACAATGTTGAATTTTCCCCCAGTTTTTGGTGGCCATTTTGAAAATGGCAGTCAACAAATAATTTTTAACATCAGTTTTGAAGTTGCGACATCAATACCTTTTTGGAAAGCAAATTTGATTGAAATCGGATGATGTTGAATTTTCTCGCCTTTTTTGGCGGCCATTTTGAAAATGGCAGTCAACAATTAATTTTCAACATCGGTTTTTAAGTTGCAACATCAATGGATAGAAAAAAGAAGGGAAACGGGAATGTCTCAAAGAGACAACTACCCAAAGGGGAGTTACAACAACTCAAAGCCACCATAAGATCTTCAATATCTATTTGGAAACCAAATTTCATTGAAATCAGACAATGTTGAATTTTCCCGCCTTTTTTTGGCGGCCATTTTGAAAACGGTGGTCAACACAATTTTCAACACCAGTTTTGAAGTTGCCACAGCATGGCAAACATTTTATCAATTTACAATGAACCTTCATCTTCTATGGTTTTGGAAATAAAAGTCGAAAAATATGAAAATCTAGAAAATTCTGTGAAAAAAGGGCAATAACTCCTACAAGGGTTTTTGGATTTTCTTCAAAATTTCAGGGTGGGTAGATCTTGATATGCTGAACATTTCTGCAATTTACACTTGACCTCTATCTGTTACACTTTTTGAAATAAAAAATTAAAAATGCACAACTTTTGAAAATTTACGGAAAAAGGGCTATAACTCCGATTTCTTCAAAATTGCACCGTAGGTAGATCTCATTATGCTGATCATTTAAACTCACTGTCAGATTTTTTATATCTGTAACGGTTTTCAAGTTATTGGCCAAAAACTGCAATTTATCCCTATGTGCCTAATGGAACATAATTTTGAGAAGCCATACTCTGGTGATGATTCACGGGCCAAGTTTTGTTACAATTGGCCCAGTGGTTTCAGAGAAGATTTTTGAAATTGTTGACAGACAGACAGACAGACGAAGGACAACGGATGCATAGTGATGACAAAAGCTCACCCTGGCATAGCCAGGTGAGCTACAAAAAACTTAATTGAAATCATGATTAATTTAATTATTAAGTGTCAATACAGGTTAAATGTGATCAGGATTAAATGCTGCCAATATGCAAACTCTTTCTTGTTATAATTCATCTTTCTTCTTATCAATCCAATCCTTTACAGAGTTAATGTCTTTATCTATTTCTTCTGTATCATGACTAGGTAAGGAACTAAAATAGAAACCATTAATATTATGTAGACAAATATATGAACATCTATATAAACACACTTTTAAAAGTATACTGTACTTCAAGAAGAATCCAAACACATAAACCCTGTTAAAATCTGATGAAATATTCACATGAGAAGGCAGTAACAACCACCCCTCCCTTTTTTCTTCATTGTCTTTTGTGCTGTGTGTGCAAAGTAATATTTGTTTGATACTCTTAACCAAACTTGGCACAGGAGATAAAAATTTACTCTAAATTGTATCAAATTTGAAATATTACCGGTACCACAGAAAGAATTTGTACTATCTACATTTATATTAAAATGCACAAATACAAAACGCTTATAAGCCATTAAGAATTAAAATTCTCTGTAAAAAGTAATACTGTTGCAACCTATTGAGAATATTACAACAAATTAGGGATAATTAATAGTGAATACTGCTTTTTACCATTAACTGATTCTGCTATAAACTGTCTCAAATAGTAATGTACATAGTTTAACCTTAACCTCCTGAGAATCCATACCTGCCAATTGTCCCTATTTATTTGGGTTCCTACATGAGTGCAATGAATTTGAAATTTTCAGAGAGCAGAGATTTCCTCATTACAAAATAAAACTGTATGGTGATTGAAATGTCATAAAGATGAAAAAAAAATAATAGGAAAGCTGATTTAAAGCCACCTTTAAAGGTTTCATGATACGCTTCAGGGGTTGTCTTATGTGTAAAAATCCCAATGAGCATTTTGAAAAGTTGGCAAGTATGAGAATCAGACTGTTAAATTTGAGTTTATTGGGCAATCAACTGCTTGCAACACAGACTGATATTGGCTAACTACTGAAGACTGTATGGTTGCCTATTTTGAATTTTATCCAGGTTTTCGTGTAATGTAGAGCTTACAGGTCATTTGCATCAATTCCATATTTTATTTCAATTCTAATCAAAGAATGTTAACACTTGTAAAGCCCTTTTAATACATATATTTAACAATTTCTATACTTGTATGAAAGGATATGGGGTAGATGGAATGTTTTTCTTTGTGTAAACCTGCGATATGTCATTGTGGACCATGGAATATTTTTAATTCAATTTTGATCATTTTTATTGGTCACATTTGAAAGCAGAAACCATCATCCCTCCATCTTTTTTCTTGATGCTCTTTAATTTGCACTGTGACTTCCAGTGTTGAGCTTATGTTAGCAATTTCATAGGTAAGTAATTCATGTATGTAAAGAAGTAGTGTTCAAAAGTCAAAGTTTGGTAGATATTTTCTTAATTACAATTGTATATATGAAAGATCACAGGAAATGGCAATGAATCAGACTAATAGTTTTGAAGGGGTTGTGGATTCAAAAACTGACAGATGATGCAGGACGATGACAATGACGTAAGACGACAGATAGTAATCCCTATGTGTCAACTCCGCTTACAGCTGCTGACACAAAAATGTCTTTATAGAATGATACATACAGCATTATCATTTACATTTTAAACAATTAAAAAAAACTTACTTCACAATGGCAGCTGATACTTTATCTAAAATTCCTCCTGAAATAATAGATTTTTGTGTTAGAAATATTTATTATCCATATATTCTACTTATTCAATATGTATATAATGTCAAAATGTGCAAAAGTATTAATTATATAACGACTTGTTTAAACAACATCAAAAGTAAGTGTGTGATAAACAGCCCATGTGTTGTTATATCTTGTTTAGTACCAATTCGATATTTTGTCTGTTTTATCTGTGATAATTGTCAAATAATATATGCAACAAAATTGGGATATTTTTGTACATGTCCGTGTCAGGAAGCTCCTAGAAAAGCCAGCCACTTGTTGACCTTTTTTGAAATTACTTGCATTTATGCCACAGTAATGATGTTCCAGTACAGGCTTAGTTGCTGATGATCAGCTTTTTTTTCCATTTCACAGCATATTTTTTAGTGCTTAAAAACAGGTCAGGTTTCATAACATGAAGATAAAACATAGGTAATCAACAATTACAGAGTTTGCCTGGTTATGGCACGTTGTTGCAGCAACCCAATTTTGCCTGGATGCTGACATACTATCAAAATTGCATGCATGTGCAAGGTTAGATGATCCTACCATGTACAGTGACCGAGATCTGAACTCAGACGTAAACTTGAATGTAAGTCACTCAAGCGGAAAATGTAGGTCAAAGTGACCCAATTTTGCCTGGATGCTGACTTACCATCAAAGATGCACGCATGTTCAAGGTTAGATGATCCTACCATGTACAGTGACCGAGATCTGAACTTGGATGTAAATTTAAATGCAAGCCACTCAAGTGTAAAATATAGGTCAGAGAGACCTAATTTTCTTTGAGGCTGTGATATAGCCCAAGATGCACCTGCATGCAAAGTTTGATGATCCTACCCTGCATAGTTACCAAGATATATACCCAAATGCAGACGTGGATGAAGACACGGACCCCGGGGGTACTCCAAAAGTCCCCCTCAACTTCGTTGAGGCGAACTGATTTAACCTGGTTGACAAGCAGTGGGTGCTCAAAATTATCTGGCTGATATAGGTAAAGCTTGAAACCAGTGTCAGTTGTTGGTATACCAGTTAAGTTTCAACACACATGTTCTACTAATTAAACACTTATCTAAATAGTATGTATCAAGAAAGGGTTCCAAAACTTATCTGGACAATGAGGGTGAAGCTGGACACCTGCTTGTTGGGACTTGGGTGCAGAAATGTTTTTACTAATACATTATGCATATAAGGAAAATGTTGACATGGTGTCAAGTGGCAGATGTTTGACATAAAGCCTCAAATGTTAGATGTTTTAACTGACCTGGCTGAATTATGGTAAAGTGAGCAATGTTATAACTTACTGTTACCTGGAAAACATATAACACCTAATGGTAGATGTTTTAACTAGACTTGTTGATGACATCAGACTACAAAATTTTAATGGTTATCATACAGCATGCAACAACAACAGACATTTAAACATACCTGGTTGACATATAGTATCACAGATAGCTGAGCAAAGGTTACAGTATTTACAGTACTGAAAAAAAAAATCAAGATATATTTATAAGAGCAAGAAAATCTATAAATTGGTTTTCCCCAAAATATCAAAATACCAGTTTTTCTCTACATATTCATTAAAATTATTCGATTTTTCGCTTCATTTATTTCAAAAACAAGCAGGACAACCCCTAGTTTTAGTGTCTTGTTCTCATCCAAAGTTACCAATCTTTCGTCAGAATAAAAATGGAAGAAAACTTGAAAGAACGGTTAAAAATTCAGAGAACTGATGAAGGCCAGTGGTTGCATTGTCGATTAATGGTTATTTTGATTATAGTCGAACTTTGATGACTTGAACACTCAATGGACCAATGAAAACAGTAAGAGGGATGTTTCACCTATCAAGGTCAAACTATTGTTTAAATTTGAACAAAGGGACCAGAAAATGAGTTTGAGACATACATAGTGGTTGAGCTATTGCAGTTAGAGCCATCTAAGTTCTTCTGTGTTAATTTTTTTTCAATGCATTGGGTTTGAATTTTTATTTAATGAAAAAAAAGAACCTATTATTTAAAATTCAGCTCTACGACAACCTAAAGTGTATGTAAATAAACTATGCATATATGTTAATGCCAAATTGTTTATTCTGTGGACATTATGAAGATCATTGTTTCCATTTTTAAGTTGTTTTTCTCACATTTCATCCTAGAATATATGTTTTGGAAGCTGCAAGTTTCTTCTAAGATTATAAATAACAAGTAAAAGTGTACAATGTATCTGTCTAATGTAACATAGGGGTTAATGTGAAAGGGGCTTTTTTTTGACAGTGCGATCTGAAGAAACCCCTAAAAACAAGAGCTGTCGCCGAATGGCAACCAAGTATATCCCCACTCATTGAACCCTGGACCAAAAATTCATGTTTACACTACATTTTGTAATGAAGTCCACATTTCGTCAAACAAGAAGTACAAATCTGACAGGAGTCAAAATAGGAAGTTCCTTACAATTAACCATATAGAGGCTGCATACCAATTTTGAAATAAATCCTTCTTGTAGAAGCTGAGAAAAATTTGACGAAAAAATTCATGTTTTTACTACATTTCGCAACAAAGTCCACATTTCGTCAAACAGGAAGTACACATCCGGCAGGACTCAAAATAGGACGTTCCTTACAACTAACCATATAGAGGCTGCATACAAATATTTAAATCAATCCCTCTTGTAGAAGCTGAGAAAAATGCGACGAAAAATTCATGTTTTCACTACATTTTGTAACTAAGACCACATTTCGTCAAAGAAGAAGTGCACATCTGACAGGAGTCAAAATAGGAAGTTCCTTACCATTAACCATATAGAGGCTGCATACCAATTTTGAAATCAATTCCTCTTGTAGAACCTGAGAAAAATGTGACGAAAAATTCATGTTTTTACTACATTTCGCAACAAAGTCCACATTTCGTCAAACAGGAAGTACACATCCGACAGGACTCAAAATAGGACGTTCCTTATAACTAACCATATAGAGGCTGCATACCAATTTTGAAATCAATCCCTCTTGTAGAAGCTGAGAAAAATGCGACAAAAAATTCATGTTTTCACTACATTTTGTAACTAAGTCCACATTTCGTCAAACAGGAAGTACACATCCGACAGGACTCAAAATAGGACATTCCTTACAACTAACGATATAGAGGCAGCATACTAATTTTGAAATCAATCCCTCTTGTAGAAGCTGAGAAAAATGCGACGAAAATTTTTTCGGACGAATGGACAGATGGACGGACGGACAAGGTGAATCCAGTATACCCCCCTCTCTAAGCATGATATGTGTGTTACATGATTTCAGGGATTCTATAGGTGAAAACCAATTACAACTAAAGTGTGGTACGTGATTTTTACAAATTTAGCAGTGTAATTTCGCAAAAAGGGGACCTGTACCATGGCCACAACATACATGTACAACAACTTTAAACAAGAGCTGTCGGCAAATGGCAACCAAGTATACCCCACTCATTGAACCCTGGACCAAAAATTCATGTTGCGCTGCATTTTGTAATTAAGTCCACATTTTGTCGCACAAGAAGTACACATCTGACAGGAGTCAAAAATAGGAAGTTCCTTACAATTAACCATATAGAGGCTGCATACCAATTTTGAAATCAATCCCTCTTGTTTAAGCTGAGAAAAATGCGACGAAAAATTAATTTTTTCACTACATTTCTTAACAAAGTCCACATTTCGTCAAACAGGAAGTACACATCTGACAGGAGTCAAAATAAGACATTCCTTACAACTAACCATATAGAGGTTGCATACCAATTTTGAAATCAATCCCCCTTGTAGATGCCGAGAAAAATGTGACGAAAAATTGATGTTTTCACTACATTTTGTAACAAATTCCATATTTCGTCCAACAGGAAGTACACATCCAACAGGACTCAAAACAGGACGTTCCTTACAACTAACCATATAGAGGCTGCATACCAATTTTAAAATCAATCCCCCCTTGTAGAAGCTGAGAAAAATGCAACGAAAAATTCATGTTTTCACTACATTTCATAACTAAGTCCACATTTTGTCAAACAGGAAGTACATATCTGACAGGACTCAAAACAGGATGTTCCTTACAACTAACCATATAGAGGCTGCATACCAATTTTGAAATCAATCCCTCTTGTAGAAGTTGAGAAAAATGCAACAAAAAAATCATTTTTTACTACATTTTCGAAACGAAGTCGACATTTTGTCAAACAGAAAGTACACACCTGAAAGGACTAAAAATAGGAAGTTCCTTACAACTAACCATATAGAAGCTGCATACCAATTTTGAAATCAATTCCCCGTTGTAGATGCTGAGAAAAATGCGACGAAAAATTGATGTTTTAACTACATTTTGTAACTAAGTTCACATTTTGTCAAACAGGAAGTACATATCCGACAGGACTCAAAATAGGACGTTCCTTACAACTAACCATATAGAGGCTGCATACCAATTTTGAAATCAATCCCCATTGTAGATGCCGAGAAAAATGCGACGAAAAATTCATGTTTTCAATACATTTTGTAACTAAGTCTACATTTTGTCAAACAGGAAGTACACATCTGACAGGACTCAAAATAGGACGTTCCCTACAACTAACCATATAGAGGCTGCATACCAATTTTGAAATCAATCCCTCTTGTAGAAGCTGAGAAAAATGTGACGAAATTTTTTTTGGACGAACGGACGGACGGACGAATGGACGAACGGACGGACAAGGTGAATCCAGTATACCTCTCTCTAGTGTGTGGGGGTATAATAAGATCAGTTTTCTGGAAATACCAAAAAAGTATGATTCTCATATCTGTTTGAGAGTGAACAAGTATCATGCAGAAGGTGTGTATGAAATGACACTGTTATTTATCAGTATTTTTCATGCCACTTTGATCTTGAAAATAAATAAAACCTCCTACCCATGAGAAACAATTTGCATCCTCTTAAGTTGACTCTCATGTTAAATCATTAGTTCTCCCTCTTTAAATAAAACTAAATGACATAGTTCATTTATGCTTTATACCAGTGTATCAGCAGAAATAGTGCTTGAAGAACTAAACTGAAAAATTCATGCATGAAGGAACTGTAAATTATAGTCTTTCTCAGTATTGGCAAAAAAGGAATTAAGAAGTGCCTGATAGAACTGCAAATGGCTTACAAACTTATCAATGCAAAGCTTCTCACCAAATTTCAAAATATAGTAGAACATCAAAGTACCAGGAAACAGGAAGAAGCATTTGCCAGATAGAACTGAAAATCACTAATGCTAATTAAACAAGTCATACATTTTAAGACTCACACCAGATGTCAAACCATTCTCACTAATACAAGCCAAAAAATCTTAGATGAAATTTGAAATATAAAATTTAGAGAGCTGGCAAAAAGGAATTCAAAGTAGCCACTGATAAACCTACAAACTGCAAACACAACTCATCATTTACAAGCTTTAGACCAATTATCAAATATTTCCCACTGATACAAGTTATTAGAAATCTAGGAGCATTATTGTTAAAGTTTAGAGGTAAGCAGGGTATACATTTTTCTTGTGTGAAACATTCCTCAACTGAAGTCATCTTTGAAATATAGGGAACCTTTCTAAGTTACAAGTGCAGATCCTGATAATGATATCCCATGAAATCTGGTCAAACTAAATGATTCAAAAACATTGCACTTGAATTTACATCTTCTGCCAAATTGTGTCCAAATACACTCTAATCTAGTTTACAATGGTAAACACAAATATTCAAACAGGAAAGTTAACATGCTCCTATCAAGACTTTGATGCAGGGATATAAATATGAGAGTATCTTAATCTTACCTTGCACATTTTACAATTTGGCTTGCTTGCACTTGTCTCACAGGGACAGTCTTTCTCACATAATTTACAGAACTAAATAAAGAAAAGAATCTTAATGCAGAATAATCTTATTTATATTGTAAACAATTTTGTTGGCTATATATGACATAACAGAATCCATATTATGATATCAAATTTTGATGGCTCTACACCAAAGTGAAAAAACAAGTGTGGACCCAAATTAAAGTCTCGCCCGTCCCTATGTGAATTCTCAAACTGACTAAATCAGAAAACTAAACATATTTGCTAGACTGTGAAATTAGGGTAAGTGACAAAAGCAAAAGAGCAAACTGTCATGAATCACCAAAAACGAAAATTTCAGTGACAACTGATAGATACTGAAAAACCAAACATGTTCTTTAGACTGTGAAAATGAGGTCAAGGGCTAAAGCCAAACTGCGCGCTGTCTTGTTCCATTTAAGACAAACCCAAATACCGAATATTATTGACCTTACATTAATAGATACTGGGAAACTTAACATGATCACTGGACCATGAAATTGAGGTCACAGACAAAAGCCATATAGCAGACTGTCATGTACTACTCAAAACCAACCTATATACCAAATATCATTGACCTACCACTTATAGTTACTGAGAAAATGACCTAATCACTAAAACTTTAACATGCTCACTAGACCATGAAATTGAGGTCAAGGACAAAAGCCATATGACAGTCATGTACTATCTAAGACCAACCTACATACCAAATATCATTGACATACCACTTATAGTTACTGAGAAACTAAACTAAGCAAAAAAACTCAACATGTCCATTGGACCATGAAATTGAGGTCACAGACATAGCAGACTGTCATGTACTAGTCAAGACCAACCTATATACCAAATATAATTGACCTACCACTTATATTTACTGAGAAAATGACCTAATCACTAAAACTTAACATTCTCACTAGACCATGAAATTGAGGTCAAGGACAAAAGCCATATGACAGACTGTCATGCACTATCTAAGACCAACCTACATAACAAATATCATTGACCTACCACTAATAGTTACTGAGAAACTAAACTAAGCACAAAAACTTAACATGTTCATTGGACCGTGAAATTGAGGTCACAGACAAAAGCCATATAGCAGACTGTCATGTACTAGTCAAGACCAACCTATATACCAAATATCATTGACCTACCATTTATAGTTACTGAGAAAATGACCTAATCACAAAAACTTAACATGAAGGTTTATGCCGCCGCCACCGCCGCCGTCATACTTTGTACGCATATGTCTCGCTTTCTGCGCCTTTCGTCACGGGCAAGACAAAAATCAGTTTAAGTAAGAGGGGTAATTGAGCTTTCAAGGTAGAACAGTATATTCCAACATCATGATTGTGTTGAAGTATGTTTTTTACAGTTTAAGAATCAAAGTTCAGCTGTATAAGCATAGTTGATACCAAATTTAATGTACAATGCATGTGTTTTGACAAAGTCTTTTCACCTTTAATAGATCAAGTGACAAGGCCAAAAAATATTGGGGGGGGGTCAAAAACATTAACCTGAGGTGCAGAGACTGAACTCAGTTCGGAACAAAATGAACGATCTTTGAAAAAGAACCTCCCACACATCATTCCTGTAAAGTTTTGTTGAATTTGATTCTGGACAGAGGAGAAGATGAAAATGTGATTTTTCCATAGCTACCTTCCGCATGGAGGCAATGACAATGACCTCCCATACATCATTCTATAAAGTTTTTTTGAATTTGCTTCAGTGCTTCCAGGTGAGAAGATGAAAATGTGATTTAAAGAAAAATCATTTTTTCCATAGGGAAAATAGTAATGATACCCCACCACGTTGCAAAAAATTTCAAAGTTTCAAGAGGCATAACTCCATTACCAATGGACATCTGAACCCAAAATAAAATTTCCCTGTGTTACCGGTATATTATAAACAAACTATACACAGAGTTTGGAGACAGTATGTTATTTCATTCACAAATCAGCAGTTGGAAACCCTAAAATTCACAAAATTTCAAAGTTTCAAGAGGCATAACTCCACAACCTCTGAATCAAAATTCGAACATGATCTGAGTTTATAGATACCAAGTTTGAAAATACTAAGCAATTTCGTTCACAAGGTATCAGTTGAAAAACCTAAAATTAGCAAATTTTAAGTTTCAAGGGGCATAACTCCAAAACCCCTTGGCCCTCTGAACCCGAAATTGATCTCGGCCTGAGTTTTGTTATAAACTAGAGAATGTGTCTGTAAGACATGGATGCCCCACCAAAAATTTTATCACTAAGGATAACCTCATATTAAAATGTAGGTCAAAGCCACTTAATTGTCATTAATTTGGGCAGTACTCATCAAGGCAATTAATTTGATGAAATATCATTGTCCTATAATGTCTAGTTGTTGAGAAATGGACTTAAAGGCAAACTTTAACCAAATTCACCGAAGCATAAAATGTAGGTCAAAGCCACCTTATTGTTAATGATTTGGGTAGTACTCGTCAAGACAATTACTTTGATGAAATATCATTGTCCAATAATGCTAAATTGTTGTTGAGAAATTGACTTAAACACAAAACTTAGCCAAAGTCATTGAAGTGTAAAATGAAGGTCAAAGCAATCTTACTGTCAATGATTTGGGTAGTACTCATCTAAGCAATTACTTTGATGAAATATCATTGTCCTTTTATGTGTAGGGTCAAAGCAATCTTACTGTCAATGATTTGGGTAGTACTCATCTAAGCAATTACTTTGATGAAATATCATTGTCCTTTTATGTGTAGTTGTTGAGAAATGGACTTAAACGCAAAACTTAATCGAAGTCACTGAAGCGTAAAATGTAGGGCAAAGCCACCTAATTGTCACTGATTTGGGTAGTACTCATCAAGGCAATTTCTTTGATGAGAAATGGACTTTAACGCAAAACTTAACCAAAGTCACTGAAGTGTAAAATGTAGGTCAGAGCAACCTTATTTTCAATGATTTGGGTAGTACTCATCAAGGCAATTAATTTGATGAAATATCATTGTCCTATAATGTATAGTTGTTGAGAAATGGACTTGAACATAAAACTAAACCAGAGTCACTCAAGCATGAAATATAGGTCAAAGAGTCAAACTACTTAGTGAACTATGTAATACTATCAAAGATCTATACTGACCTATTATCATTGTTCTACCTCTTACAGTTTCTGAGAAATGGACTTAAACACAAAACATAACCGGATGTGCGGACGTATGGAAGGACAGACAAGGGTAACACTATATGGCCCTTCCACATTCGTGGGCGGGGTATAAAAATTAAAAACCAAATTTGAAGGGTAAAGTCAGAACCTGTAAAGTCAAATGCAAGAAGATGTGAATCCAGCTGAAAATGTCCGTTTTCATTTGTGACACCGACATTTCATATCTGTCATGGTGATGGCCATAGAATTTCTGAAGGGACGAAAGTAACAATGGCTGAACATATCCCTGACTCAGCAGTTTTTTGACAGTGCTTTTGCTCTTTCCATAAATGACTGTATGAAATACAAGCTCTACAGTTACAAATTTATTGTGAAATATATACACTCCATATGCTGGGGAGGTAGTTATTAAACTATGTTTCAGCTCTGGCAGCATGTTTTTAATCCGATCGGAGCAAAATGTGCAATCTTTGTAAAAGAACTTTTATACATCATTCCTGAAAAGTTTTGTTGAATTTGCTTCAGTGGTTCCAGCAAAGAAGATGAAAATGTGATTTTTCCATAGGGTCATATGTTAAAACTATGTTCTGGCTTGCGGCCATGTTTTTATTGCATCAGAATGAAGTGAGCAATATCTTTGTAAGGGACCTTCCAAACACCCTTCCTGAAAAAGTTAATTGAATTTGCCTCAATGGTTCCAGAGAAGAAGATGAAAATGTGATTTTTCCATTTGGTCCTATGTTAAAACTATGCTCTACATTTGTGGCCAAGTTTTTTTTATTGTATTAGAATGAAATGAGCAATCTTTGTAAAGAACCTTCCAAACATCATTCCTGCACAGTTTGGTTGAATTTGCTTTAGTTGTCCCCGAGGAGATGAAGTTGTGAATTTTCCATGGGTAAAACTGGTAAAATCATGTTCATGGCTGGCAGCCATGTTTTTATATCGGATCAGAATGAAATGAGCAATCTTTGTAAACTACCTCCCATACATCATTTATTTAAAGTTTGGTTGAATTTGATTCAGCGGTTGCAGAGGAGATGATGAACAAGTGAAAAGCTGTGGACTGGCAATGGCAGCCAAGTGATGGCAATAGCACATACTAACCCTTTGGGTCAGATGAGTTAAAAATAGTAATGATGCATTACATGATACCCCGCCACATTTCACAAAATTTTGAAGTTTCAAGGGGCATAACTGCAGAACCCCTCTTAAATCTCTGTACCCAAGTCAAATTATTAAAGTTTGAATTTCTAGTAAACAACTTACATACCAAGTTTGGAGACAGTTAATTTCGTTCATAAATTATCAGTCGTATCCCTAAAATTCACAAATTTTCAAATTTCAAGGGGCATAACTCCAGAACCCCTTGGACCTAAAATTGAACTTGAGCTCAGTTTTGTGGTAAACAATTTACATACCAAGTTTGAAGACTGTATGTTGTTTTGTTCAAAAGTTATCAGTTGGAAACCCTAAAATTCACAAAATTTCAAAGTTTCAAGGGCATTACTCCAGAACCCCTTAGACCTCTGAACCCAAAATCTAACTTGGCATGTGTTTTGTTGTAAACAACTTACATACCAAGTTTTAAGACAGAATGTTATTTCATCCAGAAGTTTTCTGTCGGAAACCTTCGGGGGACGGATGAACGGATGGACACACAACTGAGGGTATCACATAATACCTCGCCACTATGTGTGGCAGGGTATAAAAAAGGCACATGTCACTGCTTTTATACTTTAAGCACTATGTAGCTTCTAACAGGTCAGAAGTAATACAGAAAGATAAATCTGGTAGTGATTCTATATGTCTTTTTACAGTTTTATAGATAAATTTTGGTGAACACCAGTCAAATATGTCAAATAATGAAATGAGCCAAGCAAATTACCTAGTAGAAATATAAATTGTATTTCAAAATTTCAAAAACTACTCTATATGCAAGTTAAAATTAATGATTACATTTAAAATTTTTATAATAGGATTTACAACAATGTACTTAAATAGAGCCTTAAATGTTATTTAACACCTTTAACTAATATTTACAAAGTATATGAAATAAAGTTTTTAATTTGAGTCTTTTAAAAGGTGATACATTTGTATGTGAAGTTACCTTATTATCCAATTAACAAGGTGGAAAAACACTTTATAAACATTTTGTTTCCAAAAAATTCACATATCTATCACTGAATAAGTAGAGTACTGTATACCCCTTAGGCCATACAAAAATAATGATTAGATTCTCAGGCCATTTTTCTGAAAAAATGATGAGGCAGGGAGGGAGAAGATTTTTATTTTTATTGGTTCAAAATCATGATGAGGCATCTTTTTACATTACTGAAATGCCCAAAAAGTGATGAGGCAGGTGATTTTTATTTTTTTTTATTTGAAACTTGGATAATAAAGTTAAATTAAGTCTCAGAAAAGGGATGAGGCAGGGCCTGAGAAGCTAATGTATTTTTTTATTTTGCCTTACATTAAAATTTCGAAATTAAAGCAAAGCTTTATTATTGGAAATTCCCAACCCACAGCCTTATATGTGAGGTTAAATTAATTCAATCGCCAGATTTTTAGTGTGCATAAAGCTAATGAACTGTATTTAGAATGAGTAGTTTAATACATGTAATCACTGCAACTCCACATGAATTATATTTTTCAATATAATAAAAGCTTGCATTGATTTCTGAATTTATAGTATGTACATGTACATTGTAATATTATCCCAGCACTTTTGAAGAAAGTTTGGGGATATTGGTATAAACTCTGTCTGTCCATCCGTCCGTCCGTCTGTCTACCACTCTTTTCTTGTGACTCAAACTCCTCCTACATTTTTGGATTTAGGGATTTTATTTTGTTGTAGAATTGTTGCATATAGTCTGTAGATGCACAATAAGCTTTCGGATTTTTGATATTGCTCTTGGTGCAAACAAGAGGCCCGAAGATGTCAATTTTACATATGTGGCATGTTACACAAACTCCTCCTACATTTATGGATTTATGGATTTAATTTTGTTGTAGAATTGTTGCATATACATGTAGTCTGTAGATGCGCAATAAGCTTTCAGATTTTTTATCTTAATCTTGGTGCAAACAAGAGGCCCTCAGGATGTTGATTTTGACACATGTGGCATGTGACACAAACTCTTCCTACATTTTTTGGATTTAGGGATAAAATCTTTATGCAGAATTGTTGCATATAGTCTGTAGATTTCGGAATTATGATTCCGGTTCCAACTTTGATTAATTTCCTGAAAATGTGAAAGACTCATATCTTTTTTTTTAATTTGAGCATACAATTATGTACTTTAGCAATAGTTTAATAGAAAATTAGATTTTGAATAAATAGAATTCTACAATGAGATTCCAAGTTTGGTAAATTTCCTCACAGTCTCAAAGACCACTTATTTTTTTTAATTCTACCTAGCAACCATATTAATATAATATGTTTAGGACAAACATTTTAATTAAATGGATTTCAAAAATATTTGATTCCGATTTTGGTAAATTTCCTGAAAGTCTCAAAGACCACTTATTTTTTAGAATTCTACCTAGCAACCATACTTAAATGGCTTCTTTAATTTAGGACAAACACTTTCATCAATTGGATTTCAAAAATATTTGATTCCAGTTTTAGAATATTTCTTGAAAGTCTCAAAGACCACTTATTTTTTAGAATTTTGCCTGGCAACCATATACCTTAAATTTTTTTTGTAAAAATTACGACTAGTAATAGTTTGATTTAAAAAATATTGAGAAAAAATATGCCCAGGGGGTAAAACAACCGTTTTTTGTGTCAAACAGGGAGTGCGGGATAACTGTCCTTCTGACAACCTCTAGTTCCATTTGGGCTTCTTTTCCTCAAAAAAGGTAAATGCTACCTCAAATACATACACACACTTTAGCTGCTCATTTTTTAACGATAAGATAAAACATCTCAAAAAGATAGAAAATAAAGAAGATTTTTAGTCAAATATATGTGAAAATGTACAATTAAATACCTTATTGATCTCTTTTTTCTGAAACGGCTGGGGCCAAGAATACAAAATTAAACTTCAGCTTACTTGTGTGCAAAGAATCATACTAAAATTTGATAATGAATCACCCACTAGGATCAAAGTTATGCTGTCCGGATGATGATGACAAGGACTACTGAGAAATAATATTATACAAAAACAAAATTTTGCAGTCATATAGAAATGTAATGCTATACCATTGTATACAATTGGACTTATGATACAGTGAGTAAATTTGAACATGTACAGGATACAATGGCTTACAGCAAGAATATGTTGTTTTCGAGATATATATCTAGTATGGGACAACATACTTATCTTAGTACTTTGTGACATGATAATAGTAATGCTGCAGCGCTTGAAGTCTTCCGCTCAGTACTTCTTGTAAATAACAATATCTTATTGGCCAACTTCCACTCATATAATGTTGTAAACAGTTGTAATATTTTCATTCTATTTTATTATGAAGCTTGAACCACAGTAACATGACTACAATGTCTGCAGGATAACATGATTTTTATATGAAAAAAGAAAGGAAATCGGATAAATGTCAAGGAGACAACATCCAATCTCCAGAACCATGTTTACATAAAATGTAGAAGTGAACTTAAATTTTGTCGCCTTTGCGCTGCTTAAACTGGAAAAATATTCTTTAAAAATGTGCAAAAAAAAAAAATCACGTCCTTATCTTCATGGGGAAAGTAAAATTCCCTTAAATTAAAGATTACATAGCCTGTTTGAGACACATTGACGTTGTGTGAGTGTTGGAAATGCAATAAACTGGAAATGTGTCTGAACCTGAAACGCCAGGAACGTCATAAAAGACTTAACGTCATTCAGGGAATTAAAATATCTTGAAAACTATGTTCATGTATTATTTAAGTACTAATTTTCATATTCATGCGATTTTGTTGCAAGTCGGCACAATCCTACTTACCTGAAATCTGTAATTAAAAGTATGGGTCACCATGCTTGCTTTTTCTTGAATTAAGATCAAAGATGGCTCATTTTTAGCTATTTTTCACCTTAATTAACATGAAATTTTCAGCTTAATAGTGTGACAGGACAGCCTACCTGCATTGTAGTAGGTAGTGGATTTAAATAGCCAGTAAATCGACTGAGCTGACGGATCGATTCTTCAGCTCACTCAGTTAGGTGGCTGGCTGAAGTGCTAGAGGTCCTGGGTTTGATACCCGGTGTTGACACATTGCAATTTTGCAAGGTACATTTGGCGCTCAGCTAAAAAACCGATGATGGTTAGATGGAGCTAACCAGGGTTTGTGTGTTGATAGTCATGCATAGCAGGTATGATGACTCTCGAGGTGGGGGAAGTGTGACAGGACAGCCTACTTGCGTTGTAGTAGGTAGTGGATTTAAATAGCCAGTAAATCGACTGAGCTGACAGATCGATTCTTCAGCTCTCTTGGTTAGGCAGCTGGCTGAAGTGCTAGAGGTCCCGGGTTCGATCCCGGATGGTGACACATTGCAATTTTGCAAGGAAATTCATGCTCCCCGGTTACAATAGAAATGAACCTTTGATCAAGGTTGGGCAGAAAAAACCACCCCTGGTATTTACTGTGGTATTTACCAGTAAATACCGCCCTGGACAATACTCCTCAAGTGGAAAATACTGGACGATTGAAATTTTAAATGGTCAATTGCTGGACAATACAAAGTTAAAGTGGTTTATGCTGGACAATACATAGTTTAAGTGGTTATTACAAATTCTAAGTGGTCAATAGTATATACATTGTATCTGACTTTATTTCCTCTTAATTTTTGTATTTGTTTTTTACCAGTAAATTCTACCCTGGACAATACTCCTCAGTTAGACAATACTGGACAATTGAAATTTAATATGGTCAATTGCTAAACAAACCTTGCTGTTCAATACAAAGTATAAGTGGTCAATAATATACACTACTGACTTTATTTTCTTTTAATTATTGTTTTTTTTATCTTTTACAATGTACAAACTGGACAGACTGAAAACTGTTTATTGTCTTTTACTACCTACATGTACATGGGTTTCCTGTCCATTTCACCATAATTAATCCCTTAAATAAACACCACAACTCCATTTTGACAGCTATAATTTTTATGATGATTAACATATTTTATTTGCAATTCATCAATGAACATACCAATATTCCTCTAGTAACACCTTTAAGACTCCTTCTAAACTCCTGTCTTTTGTCTGCTCATCAAGCAATCAAGCTTCTATAGTATTCTATTGTATACCAATTTGTACTGCCTGAAGGGGTTTACCTTGATACTCCAGAGATGACAAATTGGTATACAATAGAATTCTATAGAAGCTTGATTGTCTTGACAATGTTCAGACAATAGACAGGAGTTTAGAAGGAGTTTTATAGGTGTTATTAGAGAAATATTGGTATGTTCATTATTAAAATGAATAAAATAAATAAAATTAGTATTATTTTTGCCTTTTTTGTAATTTTTACTATTTTTTTAAGTAAAATAATTTAAATTTGAGACACCGACAACAAGAATTAATTAAGGCTGGGCTTGGGTTGTGTTTACACAGCAATATCAAACAAACTTGGAAAAAAATGAAAGGATTACCAATGTGTATATGTTATCGGGCTCTTGACAGCAATATATCGTAAAATATCAACCCGTGAGCCGGAATATGAAGCTTTGCTTCATATTCTGGCGAGCGGGGTGATATTTTACAATACATCAGCTGTCAAAAGCCCGATAACTTGTTTATCATCCTTTATTTTGCATTTTAGATTTGTAATTATTGAACTGAATTTTCAAATTCTCCAAAAGTTGCGAGGGAAATTCGACATACATGCCATTCTCACCTTTTCAGCAATTTTCAGCTTAAAAACGTATTTTGTAGTTTTTTTATCAATTTATTGGCAAAGGTTTTGAAACTGGGTGAATAATTTGACCGAAATTCTCTAAAAATGTTGAATTTGAATTTTGCCTCAACCTTTGGTTGTTACGACATTCTATCGTTGCTTGGAGCTTTTATGACGTCATAATGTGAAAACATCAAAGCTCTGCAGGATATATCAACAACCTAGTTTCTACAATTTTTCTGACATCTAGTTTATCTATTTGTGTAATCATGATTCTGTTCTGAATACCTAATCAGAAAGAGCAAATGCAATAGATGTTTATTGTTACAAATTTGATTTCGTTTGAAACCTTGAAAAAAAGTTATTGCCTTTGAAACTTTGGGAAAATCCCTTGATATATATCCAGGTCAACCTCTGATATATCCGGGTCAACCAGATACGGCTTTTGCTGAAAGGCTCTGCAGGCTGATATAACCATGGGGAAGGATGATCAAAGCATGAAATGCTGTCAAGGCAGGTTTCTGTGTATTGCATATATGCATTTTTTTTAAATCTATATCAGTTTTTCTTCTGTTGTATCAAAGCACTGAGCGCTGAAGTGCTTTTGGTCACTTAAAATCAAACTTCTGTGAAATAATTATGTATATATGTATATACAATGGAACTTTGATGGCTCTAACACCCAAGGGACCTATTAAAACAAATCGAGCCAAAGGGGCGTTGGTGCTATCTAAGCACCCTCGGCTCAGGACTATCGGAGAAACATCAACAAACAAATAATCATTCCAATATGAATTGAAGGATATGAAAGCTATAGATAGTAAACAGTTTTCAACTTTTACATTTGAGATCTAGCAACACCTGGGTACGATTTACCTTTGAACATGACAGTGATGCACAACATCTTGATTTGGTTTCTTGCCATATAATTTACTTTAACAGAAATCAAATTCCATCTCTGTGTTTCGCCACATTCTGAATAATCGGTGCAAAATGAATTACTACAAAAACAGGAATCGCTGCAAGTGATTAAAATTCAGCAAGCGAGCTTTTCCTCCAGTTGTAACAAATCAGATAGAGAAGATAATATCATCACGAACCACAGCCATTTACTTGTACTTGATTACGCCTGTCAACACGTGGTCACTATTAAGTTCTTTGTACGAGACCTTCTTCTTCTTTTTGCGATAGAGCTGAACCATAAATTCTAAATTTAAATGTATTGGAAGGCCAGATAATATGTTCCATAAAGTAACTTCGGATTATTTTGAAACTTATTTACGACGGCGTATGCCATGCAGAAACCCCCATGCAGGCGTAATTAAGTATGGCCCTCCATTGCGCGCGCATCTGTAATAATAATAACAAAACAACTCGCCGATTGATTGGGGAATACTTGAACCTAATTTTAAGTAGAGAAGATTTATATAAAAAATAAAAAGTTCAAAGTCATATAAAAGAGATACATGCAGCATTACGAGTTACAACAGTGGTAGTAGCAGTTACTATAGATTTCCATTCACAAAAACTTTGAAAATTATAGCGCACTACACGAACTTTTATGAATGAACCGAATCATAAATTTCGAATGTCAAATAAAGTCCCCTGGGATGATAAAAACATTGTATCTTTTTATCAAATATCTAATAAATACAATACACACACAAAACGGCACAGTTGATCATGAAATGGACACTGTATCAATCGCCATATGAATGGATTATTTTTTTGGTGCTTTTATAACTGGAGTGTCGTTTTCAAGATGGCTTTACTCAACCCCTAGAAGGCAGAGAAACCTGCCTTAATAAAGTTTTATATCAAGTAGGGATATTGAATAAATTATTAAAATGATATAATGATTATTCTCATCATTCATCTGGATACAACCCAGCACAAGCCACTCAAAGCCGCTCAGACCAAGGTACTAGACATACCGTTTCCAGAAAGAGATCTTCTACAGAGACCCAAAACCAATACAGAAAAAGACGGATTGAGGACCAACCCAGAGGTATTTTGTCATCTTTCAGTAATTTTAGTTTACATGATAAACTTATCTATGATTAAATAATATATAAGGGTAAAACAAAATCCCTACTACATATAATAAGCCATTTACTAAATCACTGCCGTTCTGTTGTAAACTCTGTATTTTAACAATAATTAGAATAATTATGCATTTTAATGTGTATTTTTTTATTGCAGATGAAGCCGACATCATAAGGAAAACCATGGATGGCCAACGTCAAGTACAACACATACTACAGATGACCAGACTACAACATGTACAACTGCAGAGAGAAATTGAAGACAACAGAGAGACCATCTACGAGACTACGGACCAATGGAGTGCAGGATCATTGACCAGATGAGATCTACATTGATAACGACGATAATGTACAGACAGTTTTGATTCTAAACAGTGATGATATTTTAATGATTTTATATTTATTGTATGTGTTTTATGTAACGTTACATTACATTTTATCATATTTATCATTCATTCTTGTGCATCAACATGATCAATAGTGCTGTAATTTAATATTTATTATTAAAATAAAGTAAAATAAAATATTTTAATTCTTGTTTCTTATTGCAGCTGAATTTTGTGCATCTAATTTTTAATATTTCAGCATCTTCAGAGCTTGTTTATGTATGCGTATGTGTTTTATGTAATGTTACTTTACATTTTATCATATTTATCATTCATTCTTGTGTATCAGTAGTGCTGTAATTTAATATGTATTATTAATATAAAATAAAATTAAATAAATTAATTCTTGTTTCTTATTGCAGCTGATTTTTGTGCATGCTCTACTAGTGAGCTTGTTTATTTAAATATGTAAATATGATCAATATTATCAGGATTGGTATGCCAGTGTATCTGATTGTGAGAATGTCTTTATATAGTTCATACAAATTGGACTTCTGTATTGAACAATATCTAGTTTATGATTTTAATGTTAATATTTTGACTAAATTACGAAGTGGGACACTTAAGTTAAATGTTGAAAGTGGCCGTTATGATAATATACAAAGAGACTTGGGCATATGCAACTGTTGTAATTTGAACATTGTTGAAAATGAATATCATTTTGTTTTGTCTTGCCCTGCAGGCTGCATATAGAACATTAAGGTATCGTTTTTTGCCAAAATATTATTGTTCTTGGCCAAGTATTCACAAATTAAAACTTCTTATGTCATGTAATTCCATGAGTTTAACAAAGAAATTTTGTAATTTTCTTAACTCAGCATGGAAGCTGAGGTTACACATTGTTGGTTGAAAATAAGTCTATTTTTATTTTGTAACTACATTTTTGATTGTTCTCTGTCATATTTGTCACAATTGTATATTATGTCATTTTGCTATAGCTATTGTTATGCTTTATGCAATAAAGATTCATTCAATAAAGATTGTCATTGTAATCCATAATCCTTTACAACAACATTGTCTGTCTTAAACACACAAGCTGTCATAATTAGACAAATCTTCAAATGAAGCCATATCATGCATTTACAATGACAAAAACCACAAATAAAAACCTCAAAATGTATATTTCTTATAAAAATAACAAATTAAACATTTGCATATTTAGTCAATTTAATAAATAATAGGAAGCGAAGCTTCCATATATTTTGGAAACTGCAATTTTGTTCCCAATACTATGAGTTGAAAAAATCCCTGCGTCGAGAGTTATCGTTCTTGGAAATATACGCAAATGGACACATCAATCTTTCAGAGAAGATTTCTAAAATATGTGTAAAAAATAAAGCATATGAATATGTTGCTTGATGGCCATTCAAACATGTTGATGGTAAAGTCGAAATGAAGAAAACAGAATAAAAACAGTTTTACTGGGGAATTCTGGTACGAAACTAAAAACATATAAATTCATTCGGAATTCCACTGCATCGAAAAGGGTCATGATGATACCCGAGAAATTACGAATGAATATATGCAACCATGACAACGATAAAGCGGATCAATATCGTTACGCAAGAATTTTGAGTATATTTGTTTATACGCTAAATTACAACTTATACACAGTCATGCAGTATAAAAAAGATGCCAGGGAAGGTTTTGTCAGCAAATTGAATGCAGCTATGAAGTTAATTCGCGACGGTTGTTTTCACTGCTTAAATAAAGATTGCATGATCATTGACATTGCGACGACGACGTGCATCCATTGCTCATAGCATACGTTCAGGACTGGCATTTATTCATAGAACGTATCCATACAATCCATTTACAGGGAATCCAAT
>MJUU01025842.1:4663-18980 GCA_002080025.1 Modiolus philippinarum | reverse complement strand
TGTTAGTTAGCAAGGTGCCATGTAGATTAGATTTTTCATCAAGCTGGTTCCTTTTTAGTTGAATATCTGGGATGTAATCGGTTGGTAAAGGGACATCTTCAAAATTGTCATTTGTATAGTCGTTAACTATAAAGTCATCAAGACCCCCTGTTCTTGCATTAAAATCACCACCGACCAAAATGTCACCTTGTGAGGAATATATGGAAATATCTCTTTCTAGTTGTGCAAAGATTGCTTCAGAAAGGTCTTTATTAATGTAAGGTTTTATGTAAACAAAACAAAAATATAAATTCTTTTTATTTTTAGAGTATTTTTTGTCTAACCTCAGCCAGATAGAACAATCATTCTGTTTTATTTCAGAAATGCCTTTCTTATAATTTGGTTTTGTAAAAATAAGCATTCCTCCTGAAGGTCTGCCTCTCTTGTTTCTTTTTGGTTTTACTATATAAGGAGAGGAAAAACCTGGTAGATTTCCTGGAGAATCACTTACCATGGTCTCGGCTAAACAAACAATATCATATGTACATACTGAAGAAACAAAAGAGTCATCCTCAAATTTTTCTCCATTTAAACTATGTATATTCCAATAAGCAATTTTCATAACTATGTGACTATATATATGATGACACGTGGGAAAAGGGAAATAACCCTATATTAATTTTGGTTCTTTGAATAGATAAAATAATTATTTCAAATGCACATCTTAATTACATATATAACTCTCAAATAAGGCAGATCTCTTTGTAAGTAAACATTGCCCTGAAATATGGTTTATCTCATAGAAAAGCACATCTTTTCTCTTAAATGAATATTTCAATTTGCAAAGCAAAAGTTGAAAAGTAAGCAATGATATGCTAACAGCTGATTTATGGATAAGAGGACAATGAGTCAAATAACCACAATATCAGAACAACCGAGCATTGTGGCCATATGAACCATACAGCACCAAATCCATATAATCAGTTACATTAATTTTCTTTCCTTTTTTTCAAATAAATAAATGCATGAAAAATGATTATTTAGAAACAATAAGTGTCAATGAAAAACATATATATACAAAAACACAATGGACTAGATTTGTACATGTACAATGATTGCTATCAAGTTGAATTAAACAATTTGAAGTAATCGTTGAATAAGTTGGTTCACTTGTGAAGAGTGTGGTGCTTATTGGTTGAAGCCCGAATACTGATGACGATTGTTATTTCTATATTGTTGTTGGTTGTAACGATTACGATTGAATCTGATGTCCTGTTGATAATTGTGATATGTTGGTTGTTGATATGATGGCCTGTTTGTGCGACGATAGGTATTGGATGGATTGTGGTAGTCACTATACGGTTTAAGACCAAGTTTTGTGTTTAAATGACTTTTCAAGATTTTCACAAAATTCCTTTGGCCTAAAGCACTAAAATGGATTCCATCGCTAAACATATCCATTTTGTCACTATATATTAACTCGTTTTCAATAAATGAACATTTGGCCTTATTTTCACAGAATACTTTAATTTCGTCGTTAAACTCCTGGACCTTTTTGTTGAAAGTTTTCTCACCAACTCTTTCAAAAGCAGGTAGAATATGTATCTCTGACAAGTTGTGTGTTATTAATGTTCTCTCTATAAGACTTTTCATTTCTGCCACACAAGTACTTGCATTTTTATAGCTAAGATCATTGCTACCTACACCAAATATAATGTGTTTCACCCTTCTACTAGTAATTGTTGATACAAATTCTTTAGCCCCTGAAATTGTTTTTTTATTAGGGCCTAACACAGACAGTTTGACATTGATGTTTTTGTACATTTTCGACGAGCTGATGTTGTTGCCATGTGAATCAAAAATCATTTCAACATCTTTGTCCCAATGTATGGTTTGTTCTTCTGTTCGGTCATAATTTTGAGTTTTTGTATCCAAAGTATTTAAATTGTCATTCAGCTTATTGTCTTGAAATTCTGTATTTAAATGTTCATTTCCC
This sequence comes from Modiolus philippinarum, assembly GCA_002080025.1. Classification (NCBI taxonomy): domain Eukaryota; kingdom Metazoa; phylum Mollusca; class Bivalvia; order Mytilida; family Modiolidae; genus Modiolus; species Modiolus philippinarum. Next base: position 17,005 of record MJUU01025842.1, on the reverse strand, counting down.
TGAATTTTATTGCCTTCACACTCATCATTTATATTTATCGGTATATCTTTACACTCCTCATTTGTGTTATTCGGTTCTGCCAGTACTGAAAATTTGTTTTCTGTTGGAATGACAAAATCCTGTCGCTCAGGTACATACAACTCTTTTAACTGGTTTTTTAAGTCAAAAATCTCAATTTTAGATTTTTTATTTTCTTCCTCCAGTGCAATATTTTGTGTAATTAATTGTTTATTTATATTTTCTGTCTCTAAGTATTGTTGTGTTAATTTGATATTATTTGTTTCTAGCACTTGGCATTGGTTTGTCAGCTTATCATTCATGGTTTGTAGGTCGTGACATGTTTTCCTGTGTTTTTCATTCTCATCTCTGAGCTGTTCATTTTATTTTGTTCGAAGCAAAGGTTCTAACTTTTTCAAAATGTTTTTCTCAATTTCTATCATTTTGGATTCCAAGGCTGGTACACTTACCATCTCATGATCAAGAGACACTTTTGTTGACAAAACTAGTTCCTCAATTTGCGACTTAATATTTGTTTGTTCATTTTCTAGTCTTTTGATATTTTCAGTCAAAGGTGACAAGTCCATTCTTTCCATAAAGTTCTGTCCCCCAACGTTTTCTTCATTTGATTGTGAGATTTTGTTTGATAATTCACTAATTTTTCCTTCCAACAACTGAATAGTGGAAATCAGATCATCTATCGAGTATGTTTTCTCAATTTTTTGTGTAATAAGCCTAGGGGTTGATACTGTCATTTGTTTGGTTTGACTTTGATCTAGTACAGACACAAAATTGTTGTAAGATTCTGATGTTTCCAAAAGACTGTTTTGTTCATTTAAATTGTCTTGTGTATTAAAATGGTGATCAACTATTGCCTTTAAGTATGGAAATTCACGATTGCCCCATGACATATAATGTGATCCTTGAATGGTTATAAGGTATGTTGTGGGGTAGATATGAAATGTCAGTAGCTTGTTAGTGTCAATGTTTACATCATCACCAGTCCCCTTGAAAATTTGTATAAAGATTTAACCCACAGCATTTTCATCACTTTGGGTTGTTTTATCGACCCAACTGCATGTAAAGTTGTCTAGGGACCCAAGTTGGGCATGGTATCTGTACGCAAATGTCTTGACCCAAAACAAAGGACGTTCCTTATTTTCAACTCAGAAAGCCACCATATGGGCTTTAGGTCGGTACAACGAAAGGTCAATTTTCTCATACATAGCATTGATTGCTAGTCCTGACGGGGGTTTTGGTTGATCAGGAAATGTGTATTGCTTGAAATCATTCTCCGATGGCCACATGCTTGAGGAGGTTACATTTTCGACGGGGAGCCTTTCTAATAAGCTAAATACTGTTGCCATCGTGTTTATGTGATCTCAATTAAAGTTTATTTCCCTTTTCCTGTGAAAGTTTTGGGAGTATAATTGTAAATTTAAATTTTTATCATCTTCAGATTTTCCAGCGCCTTCTTCAACCGGAACCGGAAACAAACCATTATATATCATTTATATATCACATTTATATATCACACCAATCTTCCCAAGCCTAAAGCAAGACTAGTAAAGGCTCAGGGGAGGTACTTTATTAAAAAAGGATATATACATGATATATGTGCCAATTATGATATCAAACCAGAACCTGTTCATGACTCTAAATTTTGGAAATCATACCCTGTCAGTGACATCCTACTAATGACTTGAAATAGAACGTGATTACAATTTCGAAAATCATATCCTCATCTATCCAGTTATCGACCTACTAAGTGTTGATTGTGATGACATGATTTAAGTTGAATTAGCACATTTAGGTAGAATACTGAAGTGGGTCGAAAATACGATGTTTGGTGATACCCTGTTAATGACATACAAGGATTACCTACAATAATCATTGTTCCTGGACATGTGATGATATCTTATATCAATCTTATGCTAGACAACTTTTTTGTTGGTTTTGGCACCGCTATTATCAACAGGTTAGGCCAAAAAAAAAAATTGTGTGTTTACGGTAGTCCGACCGACCCTATTTTTTAGATGCCGACCCTAGAACTTTTTATTGATTCGCATAAAAAAAAAGTTCAATGTTGTTATCAACGGACCCTATTTTGATACAGACCTCTGTAAATTGATAAGTTTATCTGGTAACATGCTTCCGCTGGTACGGAAAGTTAATAAAATAGACATTTAAACTTTTTATTTGGTTCAAAAGACATTCAAATAGACAAAAATAAAGAAATATGCCAAGTTTCTTCCAAAACACAATGCAAATGGCAGGACTTCCAGTTTGTTGGATTAATTTCGGAACGGATTTGGAAAAAGATTCCCGACCTACCGACCCTACTTTTTTTCAACAGACTACAGTAAACACAGATATTTTTCTTTTTGGCCTTATAGGCATTCCCATGGGTACAAATTGTGCACCTCTCATTACAGATCTCTTTCTGTTCTGTAAGAACGAGACTTCATGAAAAAAACTTCAAAACAGAACAATAGAAAAAAGAAGGGAAATGGGGAATGTGTCGAAGAGAAATACCTGTAAGGACTGTGGCAGGAATTAATACAAAACACAGCTAATCTTATGAGACGGTTACCTCGAATGCTACTGATGTAGTTACGGCTATGTTGCCGTTGACGTTACAATAGATGTACAAAGAAAGGGGACGTCATGTCCCGCGCAATTCCCGACATTCTCAGTGCCTCAAAAGTAGGAGAAATACACAAATGCGAAGAATGTTCCGATAGACAAAATAAAAAATGACGATAAGTACTAGAAATACTAAGCGTATCTGAACCTCACAATTAAAGCGTTACTAGCTGTCTATGTTTGAGTCGATGTCTTCATCAATGTCCGTTAAAAGTTTCTTCAGGTTTATCAGGGGAAAAGCTGTCCATATAAATCACAAAAAAATGTTTTATCCTCCTTGTGAAACTGACAGGAAATATGTGTAGGGACTTTGAACAGCACGAAGCATACCATGACTCTAAATATGGGCGATTCCTAAACATTCACAAGATTTGGGTTGTGGCCTCTTTCTTTTCTGTCTTTTCACTTTTGCATTTCTCTGTAGGATGGGTCTGCTAGTTCCTCTGTTTTTTTTAGAGTTTCGTAGTTTTCTGTTTGTTATCCAGGTTGTTCTAGTTTCAACTAAGCTGCGTGGACAAATTCCCTTCATAGCATTTACAGTTTTATTTCCCACGGCTCCTTCTGCTTGATTATCTTCTGATGATTCGTGATCTGACAAGTCCATGTCCAAAAAGTTCAGTTCAACAAGGTAAGGTGACACAATAGCTTCAAAATTGGTAGACTCATCTGTGGTCAACAGTGATTCATATGCAAAATGATATTTTGTGCACAAACGTCTTGCTCTAACGCCAATATCTAATGCAAAATCTGTAGCATTAATGATGTCTTCTTCAATCTCTTTATTATCAAGTTTGAACACAATCTTGTTGTCCACCTCTTCAATTCTGTCATGAAGCCATCGTACTGCAGCAAGATGATCATGGATGTCCTTCTGTTGTATTTCTGTCGAATTCTCGTTGTGGTTGTCTTCTAATTTTACCAGCATGTTAGTTGTGGCATTTCTGTAGCAATATCCCACACAAGATCTGAAATTAAATAAAGCTAACAATGACTCAAAATACTGCCCTTTTCTGGATCTAACTATCATTATTGACTCTGGTAAAATAAAATCGAAAATAATTGATAAAAGGGATGATTTTGATTTCAGTATTACTAATTTTCCTTTTCTTGACGGCGACAGTCCTCTAGCTCCATCCTATGGGATGTATATTTCTTAGCTAGTATGATTTGCACGTGTTTGTTCTACTCTTGACGATTTTAATGAACGTAACCTTACTACCACAGCCAAACTTTTACAACAGGGTTACAGATTTCATAAGCTGTTGAAAACATTAAGAAGTTTTATAATAGATATGAACATTTGATATCTAAATATGGCATTACTTGCGAACAGCTTATTACTGTTAATGGGCATTTCTAATCATTGTTTTTACGGAAATGTTAAAAATTCAGGAAACTAATTATAGATCCAGAAAAGGTGGGACGTAACTTACATTCTTAACGTAATAGGGGATATCGACAAGATACTCTGCTTGCATCCATTAAATTAGCCTTGAGATCTAGTGACCTGAAAATTTTACACACATATTGGCCTCTCACTGTTACTGCCAATGTCTACTGAAATATATGATGATTCTTGACCAAAAACGGGAAGTTTTGAGTTTGATTTTTCTTCCGTAGTGCGACAGTGTTTACCAGCAGACTAGTCTCCTTGAGCTAGCTGGCAGTTCATCGGTGAGCACCCCTTGAATTATCTTTCAAAATTACGTATTGTGATTTTCCTTCCTATCAAGATTGTGGTCATGGAGTTAGAAGTCTACCTGTATTTGGTTTTATTCATATGTTTATTATACTATAGGGAAACGGGACAGATAAAGGGGAGGTTTGGGTACTCATAAAAGGTTTAACCCTACCGCTGGCTTTTGCTAGTGCCTCTTCCAAGTCCTGCTGTCCTGAGTTCCTATCGTTGTTTATGTTTGTCTTAGGTCTTATTTGTGTTTTTTCCTGCGTAGGTCCCTGGCAGATTGTGGCATGTGATTGTAATTTTCAGCCATTGAAATTGTTTCCTGTTATCCACCTTTTTAAATACATGTTATTTTCCTAACAACTTGATGATGTTTGTGTCAACTATAGTGAAAAGACCATTGTATTTATACATCTCTAACTATGGGATTTGAAACAGACCATGTGCAGGACTAGTGATTGTTAGTTTCACAATAGAAAACATGTTAAACTGTAACCCTGTTCTTGACAGGGGAGTAAAAGCAACCCTGATAGTGACAGGGCATGTGTAAAAAAAAAGGACCCTGTTCTGCGATACTTATATACTACCATTTCTAATGGAAGTACCTCCTCCAGGAGTATACGAATGTTTGCAAACCTCATTAATGACGTCACAAAATCTAATTTACAGATGCAAATAAGCATATTTGGTTGGCAAAGTCGTAGTGAGACTACTATTCAACAATGTAAAAGGATTTTTGATCTCATATAACTTTTTTATTATCCATTTGATTTTGGATCTGTAAAATGCGTAATAAACTTAAAGATTTTCATATTTTTCTGCTAATTTACTTTTTTGAAATTTTGTACAGAAATTTTTTTATGTGGTTTTAAAAAATGTCAAAATTACCAAAATTTGTATACTTTACAAAAACGCTAATTATACAGATTTTGAAAATAAATATATTTAAAAAATACCCTGTAAAAGTGTAAACATTCAAGAATTTCAATCAAAAGGAATTATCAAGATATTTCTTAAGAATGAACTGAAAATGACATTTTTATTTCTATTAAGGTATTTTATAGAGATTTGATGTGCCAGTTTACTTTGATGACTTTAGTTTTATTTTTGATTCATTAAATTCAACATATTTTGTAGGAGTTATTTTGGACTTCAAAGATTCTTTTGAAATAACAGTTTTCAGATTTTTTTGGAGACTGCTGGAGATATTGTCCTGATACTAGGTATGTGAATTAATCTTGCTGATTTATTATAGATCAAGTTAGTTTGATCTTGATTCATCAATTTTTGTAGTAGTTATTACAGTTACACAAAAGAATGAAACTTAAAGTTGTTGGAGCTAGGGTTATAAATTTTTACCCTTGTCCTTCATTTGGTCATTACACAATCTGTCATAACAACCACTAACAGTTTTCAAGACTGTTTTCAAGGCTGCTTCAAGTATTGACTAGATATTTTGTATTTGAGTTAAGCTTGATGAGTTACAGATCAAGTTAATGTATAGATTCAACCATTGTTGTAGGAGTTATTGCTCTTTGGACTTTTAAAATTTCAGGAAATAAGAGTTTTCCAGACTTCAAAATTCTTTTTAACCGTTTTTTTTATTGGAAAATGGCGGGTGGGGGTGGGGGGGCTTCCAAATAGATACATAATTTGTCTGCAGCAAATCATCTACAGTCTGATTTTTCAAAATTGATGCCAAAATTACCAGTTGTTGAACTTAATCATTTTTATGTCAAATATCAGCCTAAAGGGTACCCCATTTGTCGGGCGCAAATCTCTTACAGTTTTTGAGATAGGAGGTTTATATTTTGCACATCATTTGTACATATATCAAAGATGTGCATGCTACTTTGATTTTGATTTTTCATGATTTATGCCAAAATCATCAGTTGTTGAACTTAGTCATTACTATGTCACATATCTGCCAGCAGGTACCCCATTTGTCCAGAGCAGGATGTCTCCAACAGTTTTTATATAAACTTTAAAAATATGCCTCTTCAAAGGAAGGCTAAACATTGATGTTTGTAAAAAAGTGTACATTTCCGATGTTCAGGATTGACCTCTGGGTAAAATATACTGTCCATGTAATAGAAAACCCTGTCTGCTGTCACATTGACAGCTTTCCTCTTGTTTGTAGGTGTTTCCTTGATCATTGGCAGACAAGGCCATTGTCCTTCCATCACATGTAGATAGATCAATTAGAATAGTCCTATTTAGTCAAAACTGTGGAGAAAAAAGACTTTTTTTAGGTATATCCTATCTTCTTTTGATTTGATCAGTTTGTTCTTTTTTCATACATGGAAAGTAATATAAGGTTAACAAAAGCTCCTATTAGATGTGTTATAGAAATATTTTGATGTCAAGATTGTTTTGTAGAAAGTTAATGATGAGAAGTTATGTCACCTAAAAGTGGATGGAATGAAATCAGGAATGTCATAATAGTAAGTGTGTAATTAAATAATGATGTGAATATTTACCTTTATGACACAATGTAAAATGCACAAATAATTTGCATCATCTTCAAACAAAGGAAACATTTAAAATATACAACATCTTTTATTCAAACACTGAAAAAATAACTAGGATCATATAACTTGGTAGAAGAATACATGTGTGGCATATAATGGGCTAAACCAGACTGAATGATACATACTCATCCTCTTATCTGTCTCTTTACTCAGATAAATTTTAACATCATTTCTGCTTTTTAGTTGATGGGTAAATACCATCTTTAAAACAGCTTACCATATTTTACGAAAGGATATGGGGTAAATGAACATGAGACCATAACACATATGTTAACCCCAACTGCAATAATTTTAATGAGCTGTATGGCCATTTCGGAAATTAATTCCTCGTCAGCAGCACTAGAACCCAAACAAAGGAAATCCATAATTTCAAAAAATGTTTAAAATGCATAAAACCAAACGAAATCCGAAGAATCAGTAATATCAAATACAGCTAAGGATAAAACTACATACCTGTTTTTCATATAACTGCACCCAAAAATAACCCATTCCTATTATAATATAGTTTCCATTTCATGAGTAAATGCATTATTTTGTGTATTTATTTTGCTGGCCACTTGTGTAATGTCATATGCCATGGAGACATAAATGTTAATTTATGGCCAGTTAAAATTAAAATGCTTTTTTCTTTAAGACCATACAAAATGAATCAATTGGTTCTCAGGCAATTTTTCATTTAAAATGATGAGGGAGGGAGGTGATTTTTAAGGCAGGTTCTCTGCCTTCTAGCTGTTAGGAAAAGCCATCTTGAAAATAGTCTGTTTCAACCAGACTCTTACATTTAGGAGACTACTTTATATGAAAAGAGTCTGAATGATCCAGACTATCGTTAAAAAACGAGTACGGCTTACCAGTTATTCATACGATGGCACAGAAAATAATCCATTCATGTGGCAATACAGTGTCCATTTCATGACAAACTACATCGTTTTATGTGTGTATTGTATTTATTTAATATCTTTTAAAAGATACAATGTTTTTTTTTTTTATCTCAGAGGACTTAAATTGATATTCGAAATTCACGATTCGGTTCATTCATAAAAAATTCCTGAGGCACGCTATGATTTTACAAGTTTTTATGAATGGATACATAGTAACTTCTACTTTCGCTGTTGTAACTCGTAAAAATGTTTGTTGTATTTCACAATATATATGACTTTGAACCTTTTAATGGTTATATTGATGTGTACTCTACCTTAAAAAAAAGGATCAAACAAACCGTAGTTTCGTTTTCTGTTCTGTACAGGTATATACCTTCGGTATATTACGGAGCACTCCCACTTAGTTAATACTAATGTTAAAATGTAAAAGTCTAAAATAATTTCAGTGCTATGTATATACAGATCTGTACATGTATTTACAACTATCTTAAAATATAAAAGACTAATTCTTCTCGGGATGGCTGCCCAACGATCAGTTGCATCGTTAGACATTTGTTTTGTTTAAATGTCCCGACATGTGGCACATTGTTTTGTTTATCTATTAATGACCATACTTAGTTACGCCTGCATGACATACGCTGTTGTAAATAAGGGTCAAATAAGTTTAAAAAAAATCCGAAATTACAATAAATGTTCTTTATAGAATACTTATAATACATTTAAATTTTAGAATAATTTAACTATGTCAACAATGAAGCACAGAAGGTTTAAACTTTTATCTCCGACGGCGTTCTTAATCACAAGCGTAATCAAGTACAACACTTGTACTGGATCAAACAGAGCCATCCTGTCACTGATTTGTTACAACAGGAGGAAGCACTCGCTTGCTGAATTTTCATTATTTGCAGTGATTCCTTCTTTTGTAATAAATCATTTTTATACGACCACAAAAATTGTGCGGTCGTATTATGGTATGGCGCAGTCGTCGGCATCTGTGGCCAGCATAACTTTTTTCTAGTGGATGGATCATCTTCAAATTTCAGTATGTGGTGTCTTGGCATAATGGCAATCCCGGATTTTAATTTCGGGATTGTGGCCCCACCCGTTTCAGAAAAGGGGCCAAAAAGGGGTAAAATTTGTGTCTGTGGACAGCATAACTTTGGTTCCAGTGAACGGATCATTTTCAAATTTTAGTACGATGTTTCTTGGCACATGCTTTAGCCCAGGCTATAATTTTTTTTTTTTTTTAGTAGTCAGGATTTTTACAATTCCCCTACATCACCACCTGACTAGGGTTTTTGGGGATGTACAGATAAATACAAAATCAATAAACAATCTTGACCACCTTTTTTTCATTTAGTGTTAACTGTACATAAAATTTTCAATATTAATTGATATATTTACACATTCATGCCCTCTCTCATACACACACACTTTCAAAAAGTTTACAATTGAAAAGTTTTTTTTTTTCTATATTAGGCTACATCAAGAATATTAAAATAAAATGTAACTTTAATTTATGGAATAAAAATATTTTGTAAAGGGGACCAACAGTCTTCAAAAGAGAGAATCCTGTTATTTTTCTTTGCAACATAGAAATCATATGATTGATAACTTTTAATTCTTAACTTTAATCCTGTCAAATTTGGAATAGTTTCTTTCAGTTTACATTTATGAATATAGTTCTTAGCAATTATAAATATTAAATTGATAAATAAATCTTCTGAAAGAAAACCAAGGAAAATCTGATGTTTATTAAATTCAGTATGAATGTAATGCAACTTGACCTTCTCTATGAATAATAACCATAACTGTTTCGTAACGGGACAATCATAAAAGAAATGCTCTATAGTTTCTTCATCTACATGGCAGAAAGTACATAATTTTGTGTCCTTTATTTTAATTTTATACAAAAAAGAGTTAGTAGGTATGATTCTGTGTAGAAGTTTAAATTGAAAATTTTTAAGATAAGTATCTCTACATGATCTTTTAACTATGATGAAATATTTTGACCATTCAGGAATTTCTGTTCCAAATATTTCCTCCCATTTCAAAAATTTTTCAGTTGGAAGATGACAAATATTTTCAACTAAAATTCTATATACTAATTTCACCTTTTTATTCATCATAATCTTTTCAAAAAATGTATCTTTTGGTATAAAATTTTCAACAATAATTTGATCACAATATTGTTTGATCGTATCTTTTATACACTTAGGTATACAAGATAACAATCAATAGTAAGTCATGAAGTTATTTGTTTGAATTTTATGCTGTATTTGTTGAAATGTATAAAAATTTTTGTCAACAAAATTAAAAATATCTTTCAAATATTGTATTCCATTACTTTTCCAATTCATGTACAAAGAAAATTCTACATTTGGAACAAAGTTAAGAATGTCTAATGACAAAACATCATGTAAACATAGTTTTGTGTAAGGCTTGGCTAAATGTAAGCACATGAGTACATCTTTCCAGAAAGGATTCTTTAAACTGTCAGATATTTCTTTTAATTTTTCTTTTTGAAAACTAAAGACTCTTTCTCCACCAAATTTTTTAAGTTCAGAGAGCAATAATGTTTGCCAAGTTCCATCAGAATTTGTGAAAATTCTTTTTACCCATCCCACTTTTAGATAAATATTAAAAGAATTTAAATGAACCATTTTTAAGCCTCCTTGTGCAATATCACCAATGAGTGTATTACGCTTTATTCTTTCAGATTTTCCATTCCATATGAGATTGAAAAACAAAGAGTTCAGCTCATTCAAATTTGACTGGGGTAAACTTGGCAGAGAAGTTAAAAGATGAATTAATTTTGGGAGAGCAAGAGTCTTTATGACAGTTACTTTTCCCATAAGAGTTAGCTTTCTGTGTTCCCAACTTTTGAGAATACCACAAACTTCTTCAATCTTTTTTGTGAAATTTATCTTAAGTCAAGTGAAAAATCAATACCTAGTAGTTTGAAATTTGAATCAGACCAGTTTAAATTCAGATCTGAACAGACTATCTGATCAGAGTATCTCTTGTTACCAATCCAAACAGCTCTTGTCTTGGAGGCATTAATTTTAAGACCCGAGACACAATAAAATTGATGTAAACAATTTATGGTTTCTGCAAGTGATTTCTCACTTCCATCTAGTGTAAGAAAAGTATCGTCTGCATACTGACTGAGCAAGGACTCTTTATCATCAATACAAATGCCATGTATATCGGAATTTGCTTTCAATTTAAGGGATAATAGTTCTACGCCAATAATAAATAAATATGGGGATAGGGGGGTCTCCTTGTCTACAGCCACTTTCCAAGTTGAAAAAATTCGACAAATTACCATTATCTATAACACAACTTTTTGCATTACACTAGAAAGTCTCAAACCACTTGCTTACAGATGGCCCAAAATTAAAATTTGTTAAAGCTTTTTTAAGAAATGTCCACTCAATTGAATCAAATGCTTTTTCAAAATCAATTAACAATAGAAGTCCTGTTTTATCATTTTCCTCCAAATAATGCATGAGATCATATAATAATCTTGTGTTTTCCCCAATAAATCTATCTTTTATAAATCCTTTTTGAGTATCACTTATAATAAAGGGCAAAATATTTTTAATTCTGTTTGCTATTGCAGCTGATGCTATTTTGATATCTGTATTAAGTAGACTTATAGGTCGCAAGTTACTAATATACCGTCTGTCTTTATTATCTTTTGGAATACAAGTTATAATACTTTGGTACCGAAAATCAGAGAAACTACCAATTTCATATCCAGTGTATAACGATCTGTAAACAAGTGGTCCAAGATCTCTGTGGACAGCATAACTTTGGTTCCAGTGAACGGATTATTTTCAAATTTTAGTATGATGTTTCTTGGCACATGCTTTAGCCCAGGCTATAATTTTATGTTCCGGGCCCTGCCCGTTTTAGAAAAAGGGGCCAAAAGGGGTTTAATTGGTTGTTTTCACATATTTGACTGTAGAATCTTTATTCTTTATCGGATTTTGATGGGGTTTCTTTCAGTAAACTCCTTAGAAAATTTCCAAACTGAAGAATGCCAACAGATTTCACATGGCATGTACCGTTCACGAGATAAATGGGACCAAAAAGGGGCGAATTTCAAAAATTTCATTTTTTTATTTTTAGTCCGATTTCGATGCAATTTTTAGTTCGCCTCAACGAAGTTGAGGAGGACTATTGGAGTACCCCCGGCGTCCGCGTCCGCATTTGGGTATATATCTTAGTAACTATGCAGTGTAGGNTATTTTTAGTCCGATTTCGATGCAATTTTTTCCAAAGGATTCCTGATGAAAAATTATCATAGCGCTCTTCTATTAGATTTTTGGTAACTTGTTTCCTTACCCAGCTATGAGGGGCCGAAGGGGGCCAAAATCGTAAATTTACAGATAGCCTAAAATTTCTATTTTTCATCGGATTTCCATAGGATTTTTTTCTTTGGATTCCTCTTGATGTAAGCTTTCAGCAAGAAGTTAAGGGATTTGGCGTAGCTCTTACTGTTTCCGAGCTATGAGGGGCCGAAGGGGGCCAAAATCGTAAATTTACAGATAACCTAAAATTTTTATTTTTCATCGGATTTCGATGGGATTTTTTT